>PVKE010031293.1:0-19120 GCA_004027555.1 Craseonycteris thonglongyai
ATCTTCTGGAGGGGCTTTGGATTCTGAGGTGTGCATTGTGTTTGATGTGGTTCTTTTTGCTTTACGCATGAGTCTGTTTTCCCTCTGGGGGTTTGCCTATCAGATGGGCTTCTCTTTATTTTTTCTTTTGGACTCAGTTGTGGGAGAAGGAGATTTTGGGAGAGGGTTTCGGGAAGCAGATAGCTTCTGTGTCCTGGGGCACTTCAGGTTGCTGTCTTAGCTGTTAGATAGCAGGTTAGTAAAGGTGTGGTCAGGGGTGGGGGCATGTGAGTAGGAGCTAGGGTGGGCCTGAGACACAATAGCAGATTCCTCTTTCAGCAGGGGTGCTGGTGGTTCAGTGGGGGCGGGGCGCAGGAGCTCTGGTCTTTCCTCCTCCTGGCTGCCCCTCCTTCAATGGTATCTGTAAGGCAGGGACGCAGGGCAGCACTTGGATGGGCTGGGGCTTGGCAGAGGCCCTTGTCGGCCGCGCAGTCCCACGCACAGGCAATGACACCGCGGAGACCCGGTAGGCAGCCCAGTTATGCGCCTGATCCGCAACGCCCCAGAGGCCCTGTAGGCGGGGCGTCGAAAGCCGTCCCGCACACAGGCAGCGGTGCTGCGATGGCCTGGCGAGCAGGGTGCGAAAAGCCCTGTAGCGCACAAGCCAGCAGGCAGCGGCACTGCAGGGCGGCCTGGCCGGCGGGGTACTGAAAGCCCAGCCACGCACTTCTGCGCAGGCAGAGTCGCTGCAGTGGCCTGGTGACCCGGGCACCAAAAGCCCGACTGCGCGCTGGCAAACAAGCAGCGGTGTTGTTGCGGCCCAGTGGGTTGGGCACCGAAAGCCCAGTTGCACGCTGGCAGCGGCGCCACGGAGGCCTGGTGGGTGGGGCGCTGAAAGCCCTGCGCGCACAGGCGGTAGCTACTGCGGCAGCCGCTCTACGCTCCCGGCTCTGTTGAGACTGCCGGATTCACTCTAAGCACGTCCAATGCAGCTATGCCCACTCAAGCCCCAGCCCTCACTCCAAGAGCCCTATCCTCAGAAGGCACTCCTTCACAGTAAATCTCCTCCATAAATCAGGGGTTCTGAGCTGTTGTGGGCTGGTGCCCTGCTTTCACCCCGCCCGCCGGGAAATGCAGCCGCCCTGCTCCAGGGTCCCTGTTCCACTTTAGGCTCTGTGATCTGATTAGGGCACTGTGTGCTGTCCCTTGAGTTTGAATGTTAAATTGTCCACAGTCTTGTGGGGCTTCCACGCTCCTTAGGTCTCGGCTTCCAGCCCGCCCTCGATCCAGCTCCACTTTGACCGTAGTCCCCCATTCCCCCTTTGTTTTTGCCAGCCCCGGGCCGAGCTCCGAGTCTCTATCCCCGAACCGCTGCTTCCCTTTTCCTCTCCCACTCTCCCCTTTTTTCTCTAACCTTTGTGTGTTGTTCTGTGTTGTGTGGTTCTCTTAGTTGAGGTTTCTTCTCAGGGTTTCCCCTGTGGATTCCCCTCTGTTCACAAGGCCCTTCCCAGGCAGTTATCGGTGTTCTCCTCTCATGCCGCCATCTTGGATCTCCCCTGTTTTTTTCAAAGATTTTATTTTTATTGTTTTTGACAGAGAGAGATACAAAGACAGACAGAGAGAAGGGGGAGGGCCCAGAACAGTCTCCATATTTGCCCGTCATTGGTTTTTCCACATACCGGTAGTTTCATTCCACAGGTGGGCATGGGGCTGCACAGGGCAGGAACTGGGCCAGGGTCTCAACGCAGTGAGAACTGAGGGCACTCCCCACTTCAGCATATGGGTCCACACGGGCTGGGGCCTGGATTTGATCCTCGGTCCCCGTGGTTGCAAAGTGAGCTCTTAACCCACTGAGCGATCCTGGCTTCCCCTATTTTACTGTTTTTGATAGAGACAGAGAGAAGGCAAAGGGCTCAGAGCAGTCTTCATAGTTTTGTGTCATCAGTTTTTCCACCTGGTTTTGTTTCACAAAGGTGGGCAGGGGCCACGCAGGGCAGAAACCTGGCTGGGGGCCTCCTGCATGGAAGGTACACCCCCTTGAGCCAGGGACCAAACTGGGGAGGGGCAAGAATGGAAGTGGGGGCCTCCCATGTGGGAAGCACACCCCAATTCAGCATATGGATCCACATGGGTTGGGTGAGGATTTCATCCTCAGTCCCTGGGGCAGCAAAGCAAGTGCTTAACCTAGTGAGCCTTATTTCCCATCTGTATGTCTTCTTTGGTGAGGTCTCTGTTAAGGTCTTAGGCCCATTAATTTTTTTTTAGATTTTATCACAAGGGAGTTTCTTTGTTCTTTTTTTTTTTTTTAATGCTCCCACTAATTATAATGTGTTTATGTGACTTCTCTTTTTACTTTTTTACTTATGTGCCCTTTTTTAATGGTGACAAGAACTACTTTATATGATTCTAGACTTTTTATGCCTTTAGATTCAGTAATAATCACTTTGGAATTAAATTGAAGCTAGTAGCCCAAAGTAAATTTGTTTGAAGGAAACACTGGAAATTAGGGTTCTTTTTATAGCTATGATTTTATCTTTCTGGGAAATAAGTTGCATTTTAGAAAAAAGTTAGAAAATTCATGATAATACATAACAGCCTTAGCCCATTTCTGTGAGAGAGCTAGTTGAATAATTGCCAAAATTTTATATTAGTTAAATTTAAGGATGAGATTGATAATGGCTTCATAAACTTGATCTCCTGTAACACATTTATTTGCATTACAATTTTTATTTTCATCATTGATTAAGTTAGTCCATAAATTTTAAATTGGTGTTTTCATTATTTAATAAAGACGATAAGCTTCTTTATTAAAATATTAATGTCTGTGTTGTGGATTTTTAAATGAGACATAATTTTACTAATAGTTACTTTTTTTTTTTTCCAGCATTATCTGCATATCAGAGATACTACACTTTAAAGTCTGACTACTGGAAGGTTAGTATACTTGAATTCCAGTTTTGTTTTTTTATTTGGGAGCAAATTATTCAAAATACTAATTCTATGTAGGGGACATGGAAAATTTGTATGCTAGCTATTGTTTGTGAAGTTTCTAGTCCTTAGCACTTTCCTGACATTTTATTAGTAAGCGAGAGGGTAAGTGTGGTATTTCAGTAATGAAACAAAAAAAATTCAAGTAAGAAATACGCTATTTCTATATACCGTATTTTTCGGTCCATAAGACGCACCTTTCCCCCCCAAAAAAAGTGGAGGGAAAAGTGTGTGTGTCTTATGGAGCGAATACTGCAAAGAAGAGTGCACGTTGGGGACCTTAATGATGCCGTGGGGAAGCCTGCAGCCACATCAGAAAGCAGGGACTGCATGGAAGGAGAGCTGGTCCAGGCAGGTCAGGTCCATCTTATGGAGCGAAAAATACGGTAAGTTCATAGCTAGGACTAAATGAAAGGTGGATGATGATGATGAAAGTAAAAGTTTAATCAAGTTGAAGTTAAGGAACATCTTTTCGTTTTACAGTTTCTCTCTCATTGGAGTTCTGTGTAGAATTAAAATTTCATTTTAGGACCTATAAAAATAAAAGAGTTTTGTGTAAGGATGAATTATGCACTCTGCTGTCTCTGATCATTACTACTAGATAATCCTCTAGTATTACTATATACTATTATATATTATATAGCATATATAATTTCAAGTGTGCTACAGGTAGCTAAGTAGATTCTGTTTAACAGTGTGTCTTGTATATCCCAAAACAAATAATTTTGTAATAGGACATAACATATAACAAATATCAGTTGTTTGATATAACTTCATAAGGATTGGTTACAGATAGTTCTATGCATGAAGGGGAAATTTTAGGTCACCAAACACTTGAAAGCTCATGTAATGGTTCCTGTTGTAAGTAAAAGTATTAGTATTGCTGTATTTTGTCAATTACTTGGAGAGAAGCAATAAAAAAATCTGCATGGATTTACATTTTTACTAATTTTCTTTTGCCACATCATAGTGGGAACATAATTCACCTATTATAGAACTCTCCTATTTCAGGAGTACAATTCAGTGATTTAAATATGTTCACAAAGTTTGCCGTAGTTTTAGAACATTTTATTTTTCTTTTCTTTTTTTCATTAGGATTTATTTTATTGTTTTTGACAGAGACAGAGACATAGAGAAACAGAGAGAAGGGAAGGGCCCAGAGCAGTCTCCATAGCCGCACACTTCCTCTTAACCTCTTTTGACCTGTCAGTAGTGAGATAAATTGCTATTTGAGTATATTAAAGCCTCAACAGAACTCATATGTAGAGATTGAACAGTTGGATTTTAAATTAGTTGGAGAGGAAGGGGAACAAATAAAAAGCATGCTTTGTTCTGTAAGTTCATACTTATTAACTTTTTTTTTTGTCATTTAAATTCATGATTTGAGTACTTGCTTTAAGCCTAAAGAATTTCATTAGAAATTATAAGGGGGGAAAGTTTGTAGTGAATTCTCTAATTTTGTTACTTATCTGCAAAATGTCTATTTAAACTTCATTATTGAACTACTGCTTTTCTATGATCAAAGATTCTTGGTTGACAGTTTTTCTTTGAGGACTGTGGTTATGTTAACCCAGTGCCTTTTGGCCATTTTACATCTGTGTAGAAATCAGCTGTTATTCTAATTGGAATTTTGTTGTAATTGTTTTTGCCTTGCTTTCAAGATTTTCTTCTTGTCCTTGGTTATCTGTCTGTGTCTGTCTGTGTCTGTCTGTCTGTCTGTCTGTCTATATTGTGATGTGTCTGTGCATCTGTCTTTGTTTATTCCACTTGGAATTAGTCAACTTGTTGATGTGCAAATTAAAGTTCTTTCTTTTTGGAATTTCTTTTTCCCCTTTTCTATCTTCCAGCATTCCTTTAGCACATGTTGGTAAACTTACTGGCATATCACATATCTCTGAATCTCTTCTCATTTTTCTTTGTTGATTTTTCTCTCTATTCATTGAAATGCTTAATGTGTTTTGTAAATTCATTGTGCATACTTCAACTATATTTTTCAGGGAAAGCTGAGATGTCTCAGTGAGTTAAGTGCTCACTTTCCAGCCCCGGAGCCCGAGGATCAAATCCTGGCCCCAGCCCATGAGGACCTATAAGCTGAACTGGGGTGTGTCCCCAGTTCATTTCTTGCTGGGACCTATGCGGGAGGCTCCCGGCCCAGTTCCTGCCCTACGCAGCCCTATGCCCAGCTGTGGAGTGAAACTATATGGAAAACTAATGCTGTCAACTATGGAGACTGCTCTGGGTCCTCCCCCTTCTTTGTCTGTCTCTCTTTCAAAAAAAAACCAATAAAAAATAAACCTTTAACTATATTTTTCAGATCCCCTAAATAAACTCTTTATTTATCTTAGTTTCAGCTTTAGAATTTAATTTTTTTAATTTTTTGTAATGATTTTAATTTTTGTATGATCTATATTTGGAGAGACATTAGTACAGTTTTACCTTTGTGATATTTTACATATGAGGTCTGAATTGAGTTTGCAAATACATCCTGGAAGAAGTGCTACAAACCTACCTCATTGCTGAACATCACTGTGGTCACCTTTGAAGCACTCCCCTTGGGAAGCTATGCACCATTGCCAGCACCTAGTCTACCCTTCAAAGCAATTTTGGAATTATTTTTTTGGAATGGCCATCAGTACCATTGTCATATTTCTTTTGATGTCCTGAATGACATCAACATGACTTCCTTTCAATATTTTGTTTATCTTTGGGTAAAGAAAAAGTCTCTGGGGGCCAGATCAGTAAGTAGAGAGGGTGTTCCAATACAGTTGTTTACTGGCTGCAAATTCCCTCATAGACAGTGCTGTGTGAGCTGGTACATGATCGTGATGCAAAAGCCATGAGTTGTTGGCAAAAAATTCAGGTTGTTTTCATCTTAAGTTTTTCACACAGCCTTTTCAGCACTTCGAAGTAGTCAACTTGGTTGACTGTCAGGTTGATAACAAATTTATAATGAACAATTTCTCTGATATCAAAAACGTTTGCATCATTATTTTGACTCTGGATTTGGCTGATGGAACTTTTTGGTGGTGGTCAATTGGCTGAGTTCCATTGTGTACTTTGATGC
This sequence comes from Craseonycteris thonglongyai, assembly GCA_004027555.1. Classification (NCBI taxonomy): domain Eukaryota; kingdom Metazoa; phylum Chordata; class Mammalia; order Chiroptera; family Craseonycteridae; genus Craseonycteris; species Craseonycteris thonglongyai. Next base: position 6,032 of record PVKE010031293.1, read on the forward strand.
TTGATTTCAGGGTCAGATTGGTACACCCTAGTTTCATCATCAGTCATAACACAACCCAAAACATTGTCTTGTGCTCCAAGAGGTCTTGCTTTGCTTTTGTTCACTGGTAAACTCCTTTTCAGTTCATATTTTCCTAACTGTTTCTCTTTCAATGTTTATTTGGTCTGCTATGTTTCTCACAATCAGAGATCGTTTTAATGCACAATTAAACATGTTTTTGCAATTGTTTTGTCACTTCTCCTTGCCACTGGCTGCTCTGACCTCTATATTGGTGACGTGACACTTTTTCTCCCCTTAGAAAAACCTTTAATCCATTTGTACACTGTTGCTTTCTTTGTGGCATTAACCCTGTAAACTTGACATGACCCTGATTTCATTGTACTCTTGCCAAATTTAACAAGAAATTTAATGATTATTCTTGCTCTGATTTAAGCTCCAACATCCTCATGATGACACACAATAACACACAACAGTGAATGCCAGTCAACAAGACGTCACCACACCTCAACCTGAACACAGCTGTGACAGAGACACTGATATATCAAAGTTATGTAACCTTACTGAATTGTTGGTACAGTTCCTCAGTGTAAGCTTATGGTGGCAAGTTTGGGAACTTAATTATAAGATATTATATAGGGGCTACCTTACGTTTATTATCCAGTGATTTACATTTTTCTCACAAGCAGTTTCTGTAGACTTTTTTTCTTATGTATATGAATCTGACCATACTGTAGCCCTCTATATCTTACAATATTTATTTGGTAATGTGATTTACTCAATATAATGTAGCCACTTTGGGTTCTGGCAATTGCCGTCTCTCCACAGGCCTTGTTATTCCCCCCTCTTATGTGTGTAATAAATAATCAGATTATTTTTGTGAAATACATTGCCTTTTTAATGTATGATGCTTCTCATATTCTTGTTTGGAGGATGCTTCCTTAATCATTATGCAGTATGTCCTAGAATGACAATGTTTTCTTTTTCTTTTTTGATTTTTAAGATTTATTGTTAAGAGAAGAAAGAGAGAGAGAGAGAAAGCCGGAGTTGTGGGGGTGGCACAGGCAGGGGGCAGTTAGAGCAGCCTCCATATTTGCACATTGTTAGTTGTGACATGGTTTCATTCCACATAGGTGGAGGTGGGGCCACATGGGACTGGATCTGAACTGGGCCTACATGGAAGACAAGAGAGAACCTTCACCACACCATCGCAGCGGTTACCAGTTGTACCACAGTTTAGCATATGAGTTTATACTGCATTGGCCACAAATTGAATGCCAAACCTTGTGATTGTGAGGCAAACATTCCACCACTGAGCCATCCCAGCATCCCTGACAGTAATTTTTTTAAAGGGTCATCTTTATGTTGTATTTTTTCTCTCCATGTTGTACCTATCTGTAATGCTCCACTATTGCAGTCTATGATGTTTAATGTTCTACAGTACTCTAGGATGTACAGTTCCTGTGGGTTGCTTTAATTAAGTTTTGCCTCCTTTTCAGGAAATTTTAGGAGTAATTTTTTGAGATTTGTCCTGATTTCAGAAATGCTTGTACTACATGTCTCTTTCCATAGTCCTGTGCAGTAAGCTCTTAGGCCTGTTGCTTCCCATTTTGCTCTCTTACTGTGCATTGGTATTTTCTGCCTACACTGGTTTCAAAGCAGTTCTTCAAAACCAGCAGGGTGCCTATAATTCAACTCATGGCACTGTATGTACTTGGAGATAATGCCAAGAGTTCATGAGATAAGTGTCCAGTCCCACAAAACTCTCTTTTTTACCCACAACTTATGATGGCAGCACCAAGTCCACTTTGTCACATGAGTTTTGGACTGACTATAGATTGAATATTCTTATGGCCACTTTTTGGGTTCAAATAAATGGCTAAAGTTGCTCACAGAACTCAAAGAGAAACATTTTACTTGCTAGATGACCAGTTTACTGTAAGAGTCAGATGAAAGAGATGCATACGACAAGGTATGGGGAACTGATATAGAGCTTCCGTGTTCTCTGACTCTCCCTATATCTTCATGTGCTTACCAGCTAAGTATCTTCTAGCCCCCCTTTATTGATTTTTATGGAGACTTTATAACATAGGCAAAATTGATGAAATCATTGGTCATTGAATTGACCTTGAGCCCTTCTCTGTTCCCCAGATGTTGAATGTGAGGTCAGACCGAAATTTCTAATCCTTTTCTTACATGGTTGTCTTTCTGATGATGAGCTCCAATCCTTAGGTGATATAAGGGCATTGCAAAATTCACATCATTAACATAACACCTTTATTCCTCTCATTGAGGACATTTGAATGGTTTTGGGGAGCTCTGTGCCAGAAATGGCATTAAGTAACAGATACATATTTCTTATTATAAAACATCACAAGGTTTCTCTTATATCTCTAATCTTAGTAGTCATATCCATGTTACTTTTTATCACAGTGTTTATTGTTTTTCATAGTGCCTTTAGGCTTGAGTTTTTTATGAAGAAGTCGGTTATTTTAGAAGAGCTTTATATCTAGATATAGGGTCTCTCTTCCCCTGGTAAAGTTTCTGATCCACAGTTCGGTAATTGAGAGCTAGAACAGTGGCAGTGTTATAAGTGACACACACCTGTTTTAGGAGTAGGTTGCTTGGTGGAGTAAGCCTAAGGTCTTCCCAGTTTCCTCTTCTAGTGTGGCAGCCACCTTAGGAGCCCAGCTGGTATAAAAGGTGATGGGATTCCAGTGTTCTAAGTATATTTGCCAAATGTAGAGGCTCTGCCCCATGAATGGTGATATGATGGATAGAAGAGAGTCATTTCTCTTGCTTGCACTCACCTGAAATTTGCCTCTGTAACAGAGCTAGCAATAAGTACCTCTCTGTGGAAGATAGCACAGCCCTTGATTGGGAGCTGGGGAAAGGGAGCCCTGTAATTTTTTTTAGATTTCTTTTTACTATTTCAATAACATTTGACAAATTATATTAATTTCAGTTGTCAAACATTGTGATTAAATATTTTAAGTACTTTACAAAGTGATTTATCAGTAAGTCTAGTATCCACCTGGCACTATACATAATTAGTACATTATTGACTATATTCCCTATGCTGTAGTTTCACATTGACACCCCCGGGACCATGTAAATTAGTAAGTGCCAATTTGTACTTAATGCCTTATCCACCTTTGTCACCCAGCCCACCACCAGCTCTTCTGTCTGGCAATATCAGTTTGTTCACTGTATCAATAAGTGTGTTTCTATCTCCTTCATTTGTTTTTTAGATTCTACAAATAAGTGAAATCATATGGTATTTGTCTTTCTCAGTCTGACTTCACTTAACCTTCTACATCCAGAAAATGCCATCTGCAAATAATGACAGTTTTACTTCTTTCTTTCCAATTTGGATGCTTTTAGCTTCTTTTTCTTGTTTGATATGAGGCTAAAACTTGATTTGCAGATATTTAATCTTTCATCCCAGGAATTAATCCCACTTGATGGTGTATGATATTTTTAATGTATTGTTAAATTTATTGGCTAATGTTTTGGTGAGGACTTTTGCATGAATTATTCAAAAGGAATGTTGGTCTCTTATTTTCTTTATTGTAGTGTATATTTTCTTTATGAATCAGGGTAATGCTGGCCTCATAAAATGAGGTTGATAACCTTTCCTGTCTTGGAGTAGTTTGAGAATAAAAGGAATTAATTCTTTGTATGGTTGTTAAAATTCACCTGTGAAGCTACCTCATCTCATTCAGGACAGTTGTTAGTTGTGAGTTTTTTGATTATTGATCTGATTTTATTAGTAATTTATGGCATCTCCAGGTTTTCTGTTTCTTCCTGATTCAATCTTAGAAATAGTATGTTCCATCTATTTCTTTCAAATTGTTTGTTGTAGTTTATTTTAATTTGTATTTCTGTGGTGTCAGTTATAAATTCTTTTACTTCCCATTTTATGCTGACCCTCTCTTTCTTTCTTGATGAGACTGTAAAAAGGTTATCAGTTTTGTTTACCTTTTTAAAGAACCAGCTCTTGGGTTCATTGATCGTTAAGACCCTCCCCCCACCACAACCCCCACCCCCAACACACACACACTCCCGTAGCTTCTTTTATTTTCATTCTGCCCTTTATGTCTTCTTTCTCTCTTGGAATTTGTATGTTCTTGTTTTTATAGTTCCTTTAGGTGTAAGGTTGGATTGATTATTTGAGATTTCTCTTAATACTTCAGGTAGGCTTGTACTGCTCTCTATCCTGTAGTTGTTGGTGTAGTTCTGTTTTCATTTGCATTTGTCTCCAAGGTATCTTTTGATTTCTTCCTTGATGTGGTTATAATCACATCATTGTTTAATAACAGGTTGTTGTTTTTTTTTAAGATTTATTTATTGTCTTTGACAGAGAAGAGAGAGAGAGAGATACAGAGACAGAGAGAAAGGGGAGGGCCCAGAACAGTTTCCATAGTTGCACATCATCGATTTTTCCACATAGTTTCATTCCACAGGTGGGCGCGGGGCTGCACAGGGCAGGAACTGGGCCGGGGTCTCGCCCGGGTGAGAACTGAACTGGGGGCACTTCCCAGCTCAGCACATGGGTTCACACTGGCTGGGGCCGGGGTTCGATCCTCGGTCCCTGGGGCTGCAAAGTTGAGCGCCCAACCCACTGAGTCATCCCAGCTTCCCCAAGTAACAGGTTTTTAAATCTCCTTTTTTGTTTGTTTTTTAATTATCTTATAATTGACTTCTTTGTTATATATTATTGTGATTAGAGATGATTGCTATCGTTTCAGTCATAACATTTTTAAGACTTGTGGCTTATTGTGCGGTCTCTCCTGGAAACTTTTCCATGTGCACTTGAAAAGAATGTATATTCTGCCACTTTCGGGTGAAATGTTTTAAAATTAAATTAAAACCACGTGTACCAGTGTGTCATTGAAGGCCAACGTTTCCTTGTTGTTTTTGGTGTCTGAATGATCTATATCCATTTTGATGGCAGTGGGTTGTACTACTACTGTATTATTGTCAGTGTCTCCCTTTATGTTCATTAATGTTTGCTTTATGTTTTTAGATGCTTCAAAGGATAGTTTTATATCCTCTTGTTAGAGAAATTTCTTGTTACAAAATACCCTTCTTTGTCTTTTCCTAATAGACTTTATTGAAGTCTATTTTTTTTCATATCAGAATTTGCTACCAAGGTGGTTTGTTTGTTTGTTTATTCAGTTATTTATTTTTTATTTGAGGGGAGTATTTCCATGAAACATCTTTGGCTGTGCCTTAGTTTCAGTCTGTGTGTATATTTTCATCTGAAGTGGGCCTCTTGTAGGCATCAGATGTATGGGGTCTGTTTTTTGTAATTGATTCAGCCATACTACACCTGTTGATTGGAACATTTAGTCTATTTACATTTAAAATAATTATGATAGCTATGTAGTTGTCATTTTATTGTTTTTTATAGTTCTTTTCTGTTCCTTTCTTATTCTGTTCTCTTCTGTGTGTGACATTGTATTGTATTGTGTTTGGATTTCTTCCTCTTTATTTCTTGCATATGTCTTGCAGAATTTTGGTTTGTGGTCACCATGTGCTTTGTACATACCTTGCTATATTTATAGCAGTATATTTAAGTTGATCGTTGCTTAAATTGCAACACATTCTAAATTCCCCACCCTTATTATTTTATCATTATTATTTTGTGTGCGTTTGTTTCTCCTCATTCGTGGATGTTATTACACGATATTCCTCCTTTTCCCTTTTAAGCTTTGTCTTATACTTTTTTTTTTAAAGATTTATTTTTATTGTTTTTGACACAGAGAAAGAGATACAGAGACAGAGATAGGGGTATGGCCAAGAACAGTCTTCATAGTTACACATCAGTTTTTCCACATAGTTTCATTCCACAGGTGGGCACGGTGCTGCACAGGGCAGGAACTGGGCTGGGATCTCACCCTGGTGAGAACCAAACTGGAGGCACTCCCCAGTCCAGCATATGGGTCCACATGGGCCACGGCTGGGATTTGATCCTTGGTCCCCAGAGCTGCAAAGTGAGTGCTTAACCCACAGAGCCATCCAGCTTCACCTGTACTAGGCTTATACTTGATCTATTCTTTTGTTTGCCTTTGTCATAATTTTTCTTCCCTAGATTTTTGCTATTTACATTTTTTGCTATTTTTGCTTTTTCTTGTTTATGTCTCTCTCTTTTAGTTTAAATGATAGCCTTGCAGGTTACAATTACCTTGACCTTAGATGAGTTATTTTTTTGTTTGTTTGGGTTTTTTTTAGGTTTATTTTATTGTTTTTGACAGACAGAGAGACAGAGGAAATGGGGAGGGCCCAGAGCAGTCTCCATAATTGTATGTCATCAGTTTTCTACATGGTTTCATTCCACACAGGTGGGCGAGGGCCATGCAGGGTAGGAACTGGGCTAGGAACCTCCCGCATGGGAGGCACACCCCCGCGAGATGCGGGGTGAGAACCAAACTGGAGGCCTCCTGCATAGGAAGCACACCCCAGTGCGAGTCCGTATGGGCTGTGGTCAGGATTTGATCCTGGGTCCCTGGGGTTGCAAAGTGAGCTCCCCGAGCCATCCCAGTTTCCCCATTTTTGTTTTTTATTACTTTGAATATTTTGTGTAATTTCTTTGGGCCTGCAAACTTCAGTTGAGAAATCATCTGACAGTCTTAATGCGAGTTTCTTCGTGTGTAACTAATTTTTCTCTTGGTATTTTTAGAATTCTCTTTTTGTCTAAACTGTAGGCATTTTCAGTGTGATTTCTCTTGGAGTGGGTTTCTTTGGATTAATCTTATTTGAGATGTTTTCTCCTTTTGGACTTTTGTATGCCTATTTTCACCAAATTAGGAAATGTTTTAGTTATTATGTGTTCAAGTATTGTTTTCAGTCCCTTTGTCTTCTCACTTCCTTTTCTAGGATCTTTTTGATGAGAATTTTGGTATATTTGATATTGTCCCAGAAGCACCTTAAAGTAGAATCGTATTCTAAAAATTTTTTTTCTACTGTTCTGTTTTGTACTTGACTTTGAGATCACTGACTTAGTCCTCTTCTTCATCTAACCTGTTCATTCTCTCCAATGAGTTTTTTAATTTTATTTTGATTAAATTTATCGGTGTGACATTGCTTAATATGATTACATAGCTTTCAAATGCACAATCTACAAAATATTATCTGTCTGTTGAATTGTAGGTTTATCACCTAAAGTCAGCTCTCCTTCCATAACCATATATTTGACCCCTATTATTAACCTTTTCTACTTCCACTCCTTCCATATGATAACCAGTAAACTGTTGTCTGTGAGTTTTGTCTGTCTTGTTTGTTACTTTCATTTTTTTATCCCACGTATGAGTGAAATATGATTCTCAATTTATTCTCAATTTATTCTCATTTAGTTTTTAAATCTGTGTTTCTGTTGTATATATGTACCATATCTGCTCATTGTTTTTATCCAGTCATCTATCAAGGGACACTTCCATTGTTTCCATGTCTTGTCTACTGTGAATAATGTTGTGGTAAACATGGGGATACTTATATATTTACGAATGTATTCAAACATCATGTGTAGATCCTCAAAAGAGGGATCACTGGGTTGTATGGTAGGTAATTCTAGTCTTAATTTTTTTAGGAAACTCCCTACTGTTTTTTATGGTGGCTGTAGCAATTTATATTCCCACCAGCAGTATATGAGTGTTCAGTGCTGCTTGTTCCACTTCAGTTGTAAATTTGATTTAGTCATGGGAGGTGGCAAACTCAGCATTTACCTATTCCATTCCAGCATACTGACTGGAAATTAATACATATTTTTTGTATTAAGATTTATTTTTATTGTGGTATTTTTTTTGACAGAGAGAGAGAGACAGAGAGAAGTGAGAGGGCCCAGCGCAGTCTCCACAGTTGATAGCATTAGTTTTCCATATAGTTTCACTCCAGAGGTGGGAACTGGGCTGGCAGCCTCCTGCACAGGACCCGGCAAGAATTGAACTGGAGGCACACCCCAGTTCAGCATATGGATTTGTATGGGCAGAGCTGGGACTCGATCCTTGGTCTCTGGGGCTGCAAAGCGAGCACTTAATCTGCTGAGCCATCCCAGCCTCCTTATATATTTTTTTAAGATTAATTTTTTTATTGTTTTTGACAGAGACAAGGGCCCAGATCAGTCTCCATAATTGCATGTCATTAGTTTTCTGCAGTTTCATTCGATAGATGGGTGTAGAGCTCCTCCCGCATAGGAAGCTCACTCTTTTGAAAACTGAACATGGGGGCACATCCCAGTTCAGCATGTGTCCACATGGGCTGAGTCCAGCATTTGATCCTCGGACTCTGTAGTTGCAAGACAAGTGCTCAACCCACTGAGCCATCCTGGCATCCCAATAAATATATTTCTTTTTTTTTTCTTTTAAGATTTATTTTTATTGGTTTCTCACAGAGACAGAGAGAGACAAAGAGAAGGGGGAGGGCCCAGAACAGTCTCCATAGTTGACAGCATTAGTTTTCCATATAGTTTCACTCCACAGGTAGGCGCAGGGCTGAACAGGGCAGGAACCAGGCCAGGAGCCTCCTGCATAGGCCCTGGCAAGAACTGAACTGGGGGCACACCCCAGTTCAGCACATGGGTCCAACTGGGCCAGAGCCAGGATTTGATCCCTAGTCTCCGGGGATGCATAGCGAGGACTTAACCCACTGAGCCACCCCAGCTTCCCCTAAATATATTTCTTTAAAGATTTATTTTTTTTGACAGAGAAAGAGAGTGAAGACAGAAAAAGGGGAGGACCCAGGGCAGTCTCCATAGTTGTATGTCATCATCTTGTCAACATTGTTTCATTCCACACAGGTGGGCATGGAGCCATGCAGGGCAGGAACCAGGCCAAGGACCTCCCAAATGGTCCCCATGAGCTGAAGGCCTCCCACATGGAAGCTCGCCCGACGGGAAGCAAACTAACCTCCTCCTACCCCACCCCACCCCACCTTCCAGGAAGCACACTGCAGTTCAGTATATGGGTCTGCATGGCCCAGGACTGGGACTCGATCCTTGGACCTCAGGGCTGCAAAGCAAGCACTCAACCCACTGATCTATCCTGGCTTCCCCCCCAAGTAAATATTTTCTAAACTCCTACTGCATACTAGGAACTGTTCAAAGTGATTATGGTATGTCAATTAATAAAATGAAGATTCTGGAACTAGAGGAGCTTACATTGTGAAAGACACAAAATAATGTACAAAATAAATGTAAGAATTTGGTAAACGTTGTGATAAAGAAAAAACTGGAGATTATTAGAGGAATTGGAATTTATGGGAGAAAATGGGCAATTGTAATTTTCATAGAGTGGGCAAAGAGGCCTAATTGAATTTGTGGAATTTGAACAAGTATTTGAAGGTGATATACAGTCTGAATGGAAGGTAGGAAGAAGGAAAAACCAGTATAAAGACTATTGTGTTTAAGAAACATTAAATAGGGGAAGCCGGATGGCTCAGTGGGTTAGGCGCTCACTTTGCAGCCCCGGGGACCAAGGATCGAATCCCGGCCCTGGCTGTGCTGACCCATATGCTGAACTGGGGAGTGCCCCCAGTTCAGTTCTCACTGAGGTGAGACCCCGTCCCAGCTCCTGCCCTGTGCAGCCCCGCCCACCTGTGGAATAAAACTATGTGGAAAAGCCGATGATGTGCAACTATGGAGACTGTTCTGGGCCCTCCCCCTTCTCTCTGTCTCTGACTCTGTATCTCTCTCTCTCTCTGTCAAAAACAATAAATACATCCTTTTTTAAAAAAAGAAACATATAGGGCAATGTGGCTAGAGCAAATGATCAAGAAAAAGATGAGTTTGCATGATAAACAGGCATATCATGTAAAGCTTTTCAGGTCACTGTATGAACATTAGTCTTTACTCTGAGATGGAAACTTCTGAAAGTTTTGAGAAGGGAATTAAATAGATCTCATCGGAACTTGAAAAGTTCAGTCATACTATTGCACCAAGACACCAGCAAGGTCAAGAATGGAAGCAGGGAAACTGTGACTCTTACAAGAAGTTTATTGTACTAAACTGACCTAGAAATAACAGTGCCCTAGATATGAGTGATAGCAGTATAAATCCAGGAAGTATTGGATTTTGAGAATAACTTGAAGATGGAGACAGAAGAATTTCCTAACTGAATATTCAATAAGGTGGCATGTAGAGTAAACTTGTCCACCTATAGGCCGCATGCAGCTCAGGACGGCTTTAAATGCTGTTCAACACAAATTCATAAACTTTTGTAAAACATGATGAGATGTTTGAGTGTGTATTTTTTTCTTTCTGTTTTTTCTTTTTAAGCTCATGAGCTATTGTTAGTGTTGTGTATTTTATATGTGGCCCAACACAACATGTCTTCTAGTGTGGCCTATGGAAGCCAAAGTATTGGACATGCCTGATAGAGGATTGTTACAGGGCCTTTTCTTAAGCAAATAATGTTGGATTTGCCACTGATAGAGATGGGGATATCTATTTGTGAAGCATATTTGTTGGTGAATATGTTCTTTGTTTCTTCTATGGCTATTTTATTTTTATTGGACTTTTATATTTTACATTTTCAGTTACAGTTGACATGACATTCATTTCAGGTGTACAATATAATGATTAGACAGTTATAACTTAAGTGATTATTACAATAAGTATGGTACCCATCTGACACAATAAATAATCATTAATATTATAATATTAGTGAATAAATGCCCTATGCTGTACTTTACATCCTCATGACTGTTTTATAACTGGCAAGTTGTGTATATTAATCTATCTACTTTTTCACCCATCACCTCATTCATTGCCAACCCCTGTCCCATTTGTCAGCATTCAAAATGATTTCTATATCTATGAGTTCTTTTAGTTTGTTCATTCAGTTTCTTAGATTCCACATATAAGTGAAATCATATGGTATTGGTCTTTCTCTGTCTGACTTATTTTACTTTCCTTAATGCCCTCTAGGACCATCCAGGTTTGGCAAGATTTTATTCTTTTGTAAGGTTCAGTGATATTCCATTGTATGTATGTGCCTCCTCTTTATCCATTTCTTTGTTGATGGATGTTTAGCTTGTTTTCATTTTTTTTTCCTTTAAAGATTTACTTTTATTGTTTTTTGACAGAGAGAAAGATAGACAGAGAGAAAGGGGAGGGCCCAGAGCAGTCTCCATAGTTGACAGCATTAGTTTTCCATGTAGTTTTACTCCACAGGTAGGCATGGGGCTGCACAGGGTAGGAACTGGGCCAGGAGACTCCCTCATAAGCACCGTCAAGAACTGAACTGGGGGCACAGCCCAATTCAGCATGTGGGTCTGCATGGGCCGGAGCCAGGATTTGATCCTCCATCTCCAGGGCTGCAAAGTGAGCACTTAACCTGCTGAGCCATCCCAGCATCCTGCCCCCCCCCCCACTTTTTTTTTAAAGGTTTATTTTTATTGTTTTTGACAGAAAGAGAGCTACAGAGACAAGAGAGAAGGGGGAGGACCCGGAACAGTTTCCATAGTTGCACATCATTGGTTTTTCCATGTAATTTCATTCCACAGGGCTGCACAGGGCAAGAACTGGGCTGGGGTCTCACCTCAGTGAGAACTGAACTGGGAGCACTCCCCAGTTCAGCATATGGGTGCGCACAGCCAGGGCTGGGATTTGATCCTTGGTCCCCGGGGCTGCAAAGTGAGCGCTCAACCCACTGAGCCATCCCGGCTTCCCCTGTTTTCATATCTTGGCTACTGTAAACAATGTTGAAATGAACATCAGAGCACAGAAGTGTTTTTGAATTAGTGTTTTGGATTTCTTTGGATAAATACCCAACATTGGGTTTTTGGTGTTATATGGGTATTTCTGTTCTTAATTTTTTGAAGGAAACTTACTTTTTTTTAGCGGCTGTACCAAATTGCAGTCCCACTGATAGTGCACGAAGTTCTCTTTATTCCACTTCCTGGCCATCACTTTTTGTTCATTTTTAAAAAAGATTTATTTTTATTGTTTATTTGACAGAGAGACAGAGAGAATGGGGAAGGCCCAGAACAGTCTCCATAGTTACACATCATGAGTTTTCTACATAATTTCATTCCACAGGTGGGTGCGGGGCTGGGCCGGGCAGTTACCCTCGAGAGGCCTCTGGCACGGGAGGCATACCGCCTGTGAGCTATCGGCTTCCCACATGGGAAGTGCTTGACACAGCCCAGTTCAGCATATGGGTCTGCATGGGCCAGGGCCAGGATTCAGTCCTTGGTTCCATGGGCTGCAAGGTGAGCACTCAACTTATTGAGCCATCCTGGCATCCCCTGTTCATTTTTTTTAATTGTTAAATTTATTGGGGTGACATTGATTGGTAAAAACTACATAGCTTCCAAGTGCATAATTCTATAATACATCTTCCATGCATTGCTTTATGTGCTCACCACTTGGAATCAGTTCTCTTTCCATCACTCTATTTGATGCCCCCTCCTCTTTTCCTCCACCTCTTCTCGCATCCTCAGGAAACCACCAAACTATTGACTGTGTCCATCAATACTTACAAATGGCAATATTTCATCTTTTCTTATTTCTGAGTAATATTCCATTGTACCACAACGTTTTTATCCAGTCATCTATCAAAGGACACTTTGGTTGTTTCCATGACTTGGCCACTGTGAGTAGTGCTGCAATGAACACTGGGGTGGGTACACATATCTTTGTAGTTTAAGATTTTCAAGTTTTTTGGGTTTCTACCCAGAAAAGTGATTTCTGGGTCATTGTTTTTTGATGATGGCCATTCTGATAAGTGTGAGGTGATATCCCCTTGTGGTGTTAGTTTGTAATTCTCTGATGATTAGTTGAACATCTTTACGTTGAACATCTTTTCGTATGTTTGTTGGCCAATCCATATGTCCTCTTTAGAGAAATGCCTATTCATGTCCTCTTCCCATTTTTTTTTTTATTTTTTATTTTTTTTTAAATTTATTGTTAAATTTGATGAGGTTACATTGGTTGGTAACAATTAGCCAGTTTCCAGATGTACACGTACACCTCACATCATTCATGCATCGTATTATGTGCCCATCACTCAGTATCAGTTCCCCTTCCATCACCTTATATCTAGTGCCCACTCCCACCTCCCCCCACAACTGTCCCCCCGCTCCTCCCCCCTA
>PVKE010031294.1:0-19118 GCA_004027555.1 Craseonycteris thonglongyai
GCTACACAGAACGTTCCTGTGCTGCAACTGTATGTACCACGGTGAGCCAATCACAACAAGCAAAGGTTCAAAGGTTATAATAGACCGCCTCTCTGACTCTGGCCAATCTGAGCAGGCTTTTTACTAGAACACAGTGTAGCTTCGGGTACAGAACATGTATAATTTGCATGCATAATAAGCCTGCTTGGATTGGCTGAGTTAGAGAGGCGGTCCAAGCAGCCTTGCAGTGATTGGTGCGGGATCAAGTTGGAAAATTCGTTTAGCGGCATATCCAGACGTTTTTCAGGATATACTCGGGTATAAGACGACCCCCGATTTTCGGTTGACATTTTTCGTTTCAAAAGTCGTCTTATATGCCAGAAAATATGGTACACAAGTCCAATCATGCTCTTCCCCTGCCTCCCCTCTCTGGGAGAAATGATATATTTTAGTATGTTAAATGCTCTGAGAAGTCCTGAAGTTTTTGTTTGTTTGTTTGTTTGTTTTAAATCAGCTTAATGTATAACCTTGTATTTCCAAACTCTTGGACCATGGAAAACTTTTTCCTCTCACCTATTATCACTCTACACAACTAGGCTCACTGAAGACACCACTGGGGAAAGGTCAAATGGAAGTGTTAAATGAAAATTTAAAAAATCGTAAGAACAACAACAACAAAAAAAAGGTAAATGTTATTGGATATTGTTATGTAGAATTTCTGACACATTAAAAAAAATACACACACACGAAGAGCATCAGCCAAAATTCACGGGACATGAAGTATAATGGCCAATAAACAAAGAGAAGTTTCAATCTTACTAAAATTCCAACAAATGCAACCTAAACAATAAGATGACATTGTTCTTTTATCAAATTAGCAGCAACTTTTTAAAATATTATATTTTCTACTAAAGTGTAGACATTGAAGTAACATCTTGCTCTCTCCTCAGAGAGTATAAATTGAACAACTTTTCTAAGAAGTCATGTCATATCTTTTGCACATCAATTCCATTGCTGAATTATATTAAATAGAATTATGTATACACCATTTACCATATTATATATTGTAATAAAAGTATAAACACTTAAATATATGACAATAGGAAATTATTAAGTAAAATAGTATAACTAATATAATAAAAAATATCCCATGCTGCCCTGAAGGAAAGTTTCATACACTGTATAGTAAGTAATATAAAAAAATTTTTAAAAATCCCCACAATATAACAAGAATGTGAAAAAGGCAGATTCTTATTGATTACATCTCAACTGTATTTTAATAATTACATACATACATGAATATTAAAAAGACTGAAAGAAAATATATCAACACAAAAAATAACAGTTCTCTCAAAATGGTATATCAGGTGATTTTTCTAAATTCTCTTCAATAAAAAAAAAAAAATAGTGGTTAGTGCTGCCAAGTAGAGAACTAATTCAACCTTTATTAATAATCTAAGAATTATTTCTAGTTAGCACATTGCTTAACAATGAGCAGGTGCCAGTATTGTTTTAGAGATTCTTTCATAAATTATATATATATATATATATATATATATACACACATATATATATACATATATATATGTATATATATACACATATATATATATATATATGCCTGAGCCAGGATTCAAACCCTGGCAGTGTGACTCCTGAAGTTTCTTTTTTAAGATTTATTTTTGGGGAAGCCGGGATGGTTCGGTGGGTTAAGTGCTCGCTTTTCAGCCCCAGGGACCAAGGATCGAGTCCCGGCCCTGGCCATGCTGAACTGGGGAGTGCCCCCAGTTTGGTTCTCACTGGGGTGAGACCCCGGCCCAGTTCCTGCCCTGTGAAGCCCCGTGCCCACCTCTGGAATGAAACTATGTGGAAAAACCGATGATGTGCAACTATGGAGACTGTTCTGGGCCCTCCCCCTTCTCTCTGTCTCTGTCTCTGTATCTCTCTCTGTCAAAAACAATAAAAATAAATCTTTTAAGAAAAAGACTTATTTTTATTGTCTTTGTTTTGTTTTGTTTTGTTTTTGACATAGAGACAGAGAGAAGGGAGATGGCCCAGGGCAGTCTCCATAGTTGTACATCATTAGTTTTCAATATAGTTTCACTCCACAGGTGGATGTGGGGCTGCCCAGAGCAGGAACTGGGCCAGGGGGCCTCTCACACCGGCCCTGGTAAGAAATGAACTGGAGGCACACCCCAGTTCAGCATATGAGTTCACATGGGCCGGAATCAGGATTCGATCCTCAGACCCCAGGGCTGCAAAGCAAGCACTCAACCCACTGAGCTATCCCGGCATCCCTTAAATAGTTTTTAACTTGTTAATTTTATTTATATCTTTAACTATCCTGTACTTATATGAAAGTCTTTTTTTCATATTTTAGGTAAACTATACCCAAGCCTATATAGATATGATACCAAAGATTGATTAATACTGGTTAGCTATTAGATATTATTGTGGTATGGTGCTGACAAAAACAATTGAAACAGAAAAAGGAACAATTAAACTCCTAACTAATGTACCTTCTTTCAAATGACTTAGAAAGAGTATTGTGAAATTTTTCTAGGCTTTGCTTTTCTCAGACATAACAGAGGAAAACTTACTCTTATTTCATAAAATATAATAATTTCCAAAAAGAGCTAGAAAGAAATGGCAGTTGATGAAAGAAGAAATATTTCTGTCTGCTTCTGAATTGCTCCAGGCCTCTACATTTTATAAACCTTATTTCACAAACACATCCCCAATGCTTTGATTTAGCAGTTTATTCATATTACTAAATTTCAATAATTACATTCACAACTAGTAAAATTGACGACTGGCCCATATTAGAAAGACAGGTATTGATCCACTAGAAATATATACTAAGATTAGGGCTCATCCTCATTTTCAAGCATAAAATTTATATTCATATTTTACTATTGTTCTCCTGGAGTAACTTCTCTAAAACATAGAAACAATTTTTTTCCAGGACCTTTAAAGTAACATACAATGTTATTAACTACTTTTCACACTTATCATTAACTTTAAAATCAAATGACAATTGAGTTTTACATGTGATTCTTATTACAACCAAGTCATTTTTGAGTGATGAGTTTTCCAATTTCACTCTAATATTATAATGCAGGTTCATCCGTCTTTGAATTTAGATCTTGTCAACAGATCAAATAAAGGATTGTTATCTGCACTATGATAACAATGCAGATAACAATCTATTTATCAAAAGGTTCATTACAAGAAGATTCCTTTAAAGGGTGAGTTCTTCTATGATATTTTAAATACTTTGGCTTAGAACAATTTAATCTGCCTGTGGCTTTACTGAAGATGGAACATCAATATACTGTGCATGTCTCCTTACAGTGACAGAATTTTCAAGAGCAAAAGCTGCTCGGCTATTACTCAATAAATAAGGGAAAGAGAAAGGAGACACATGGAGAAGCATAAGCAGGATGGACAGGATAAGTTAAGAAGCATAAGGATGAAGGCCCTGAAAAATGTTAATTGTCAAATATCTGGTGGAACAATAAAATATTAGAGGAACTCCATGGCTTGTTTACATTACATGTGCATGTAATTAGTCTCCGTGAAAGTTTTCTGAGGTCAGAGGCTATGTCTAGTTGTCAGTTCCTACCTAGCAAAGAGACTTAAACATAATTGACCTCAAAAAACATTTGTTAAATGAAAGAATTAGTAAATGACACCAAACAACGCATCTGATTAACTCCCATTGAACTGACCGCTCATTTTGGTACCCCTGGGAAGGTGGTAATGGATAAGGGATAGCACAGGGATTCAAATTTGTCTTTCTTCAACATCTAAAACAAACAAAACAAAACACCAAATCACAACTATTGGCAAGATGATTGTTATTCACCTGAGTAATTACCTAAGCTCTATAGTAGTTCAGACTAATTTAGTTACTGTCTATGAATACCAATGAATCTCATGTAACAGATTCCATCCAAATCCTTTAATCAGAAGCCAGGCTTGTAGGCACAGCCTGCCTCCCCAGCCCAACTACCTACCTACCCCACAATGAGAACAGTGCAAAAAACCCTTCTTCCCAGGAGAGGGTCCCATCTGCTCACCTGTCTTCTCTCCCTGTAGAAAGACAGCGCCCCTCTGCCCCCACTGTGGTCCATGACTCTGCCTTCCATCACCTGCCTATGTGCTTCTTAGAGATACAAAAATACTGTGAACCGCAACAGGATGCCATTTCCAGTTCAGTAAAATCTTTTGTTCAAACTGGACAGAAGTTGCAATTAATGCAAAGGACCACAAAAGAGATAAAAAGAGATGTAAGTCCTCATATTCAAAAGCCATTGTCCTACACGTAAGGCTGGAAGCTGATTACAATAGGTATGTGGCATCCCATTTTCTGATTCCTTAACCAAGTCTTCATTATTTTTGATAATGGACGACAGGGAGTAAGTGGATAATAAGAACTCATGGGTAATCCCAGACCCGATTTTAGCCAGCAGTTATTATCTCCTACCCTCCAAATCCTTGACAGCAGCCCAGCAAGAGAGCAAATTGTAGAGCTGCATAACTTCAACGTCAGCTTATTTGTATTCTCACAACAAACCTTCTATTTTCTCCTGCCATTCACCCTGCCACACCAGCTTTCCAGTGTAGGCACTTATTAGGCAAACCACTGGAATTCATGTGTCTGAAGGAAAGAGAAGGAAAAAAGGACTTTTAAACTTGTCCTAAGAATGAAACATTCTCTTTGTCCTTTAGATGTCTGTAGCACTGAGCTTCCTGAGTTAATTTAGGTCTATTCACAAAGCTTCCCTCTGGTGTGCTTCATTGACAGTACAAATTGGTTAACCTACTAAAAATGTAGGAATGCACTTATGGTTGATAGCCTCCAACATGGCCCCCAGTGAGTCCCACTAATCCACTCTGGATAACCAGCAAACAGTCACAACGACAAAGTTTTTTAAAGATTTATTTCATTGTTTTTGACAGAGACAGAGAGAGAGAGAGAGAGAGAGAGAGAAGGGGGAGGGCCCAGAGCAGTCTCTATAGCTATACATTATCAGTTTTGACCTAGTTTCATTCCACACAGGTGGGTGGGGGCCGCACAGGCTGGGAACTGGGCTGGGGGCCTCCTGAATGGGAGGCACACCCCCTCAAGCCAGGGGCCCAACTGGGGTTTGAGAACTGAGCTGGGGGCTTCCTGCATGGGAAGCACTCCCCAGTTCAGCATATGGGTTCGCATGGGCCGAGGCTGGGATTCAATCCTCAGTCCCTTGGGCTGCAAAGTGAGAACTTAACCCACTGAACCATCTCAGCTTCCCCAACAATGACAAAATTTGAAAAGGATGTTAAGCAATGTGTGCTTCTAATGGCTGTAAATGGGCCGTTTCTTTAAGAGAATGCATTGGACAGTTTTGGATTAGTGTTTTGTTTTGTATTATTTTTGCCTCAGGAGGATAATTACTACTCATAATATGTTCTACTTATTATCTGTAAAGTTATTATTTTCCCCAACCATTTGGTCTGGTAACACTGAGACTCGCTCAATACTGGCACAGTAATCTCCAGTATGAAGATCATAAATTAGTCCTTTGACCTTGGTCCCCAGCTAGTCAGCAAGTCTCTTCATGCCTTTGTGTTGTGTCCCCTCTTTCCTCTCTACATTTACAGCTGCCATTCAGTCTGAGCCCTTCTCACTCCTCTCTGATGCTTTCCAGAGCTTTCTAACCAATTCTCATCTTTCTCTCCCCTTTTTCATCTCCAGATCAAGTTCTCTAAAACTGCATCATCTCATTGTTTAACAACTGCAATGCTGAAACAATGGAAATGGCTTTGCAAGTTTTGAAAAGATGCTGATACAATATTAATTGGAAGCATATAAATAAAGTCTAAGTGCTGAAGTCTCTATCTTCTAAATCTGTGTTTGAATCTGAGCACCTCTTGTCACCCCACTTTGCCACACCCTAGACCAGGGGTCTCCAAACTACGGCCCGCGGGCCACATCCGGCCCGCGAGGCCCTCGCATCTGACCCGTGGAGACCTTTTTATCTGAATAAAATAATATTAAATAAATAATTAAAAACAACATCTATGTTTTGATTCTTTTTTATTTGGACCTCAAGTGGTGTAGTCGGCCCCCAAACTGCTGTTTGATAGTTAATGTGGCCCACGGGCTGAAAAGTTTGGAGACCCCTGATCTAGACCAAGGCCAAACCATCATCACAATATCTAAATTTACCTTATTGTGCTCCCAAAATTTTCCTTCAAAGATCCCACATGAATTTTATAATTAGAATAGAAGTTGGCATTATTTCTTGCACACTGAATGAATAGGAACAACTTTAGACCAAGATTTAAACTCCTCTAAAATCCTGACTTAACTCTCATTTTCCCCTCAATGCATATTTGAGGCTTCTTCAGAGTCACTTCAGAGTTGGCTGCCTCCAGAACAAAGTATCCCAACATCACAGGAATTGACTGCGTATGCTGAGGTGTTGTCCCAAGAAGAAAAGATCCCAGAGAAACCTGCCTGACCACTGTAAAACTGAATGTCTTCAAACCATGCCATAGGCATTGAAAGCCTGGGGGACTATGGTACTGACAGCTATCAGCAGTGGGTAAGAACTGAAAAGAAGACCAGCTCATGGGAAAAACCCAGCGTAGTGAACACACACAGCAGAATTGGCAACGTTCTGCAAAGGGGCTCACCAGCTGACCACAGTGCAGATGTCCTGGTGGGTGAGGACCATGCCAGATCTACGGAAGCATAACTACCCACTACCGTTCCCACTCCAGGCCCAGCCTGGAAACATACAGACACCCCCACATCTGGACCAGATCATCGCTCTCAGAGTTACACAGGCCAACGTAATTACTAAAGTAGAGAAGATAAAATGAACATCTACCAAGCATGCTAGGCCTCCACAAGTTATTCCCTGCCTGGTCTGAAGTCATTCTTGAGCCTCAAACGCCCCAGCTGTTCTGAGTCAAGTTAGCATTCCCTCAGTCCAGTCATAAGGCTGATTCAATCAGAAACACCAGAGAGACCGAGCGGGTGGAAGGAAGTTCAGCTTGATAAATCAAAGAAATAAGTTAAAAGTGTCAGAAATGGGCAAGTGGGCATAGGCAGAGATTAGGATAGAAGCAAGGAAAGCAATAGCAACAAAGGGAATAAAAGGAGGAAAATATGTCAACTGCAAAGTGCTGATTTGACATAAGAAAGATATGCGGGAAGCCGGGATGGCTCAGCGGATTAAGCGCTCGCTTTGCAGCCCCGGGCACTGAGAATCGAATCCCGGCCTGGCCTGTACTGACCCATATGCTGAACTGGGGTGTGTTTCCCATGCAGGCGGCCCTCAGTTCGGTTCTTGCCCCCCAGTTGGGCCCCTGGCTCAAGGGGGCGTGCCTCCCATGCAATAGGCCCCCAGCCCAGTTCCCACCCTGAGCAGCCCCCGCCTACCTGTGTGGAACAAAACCACGTTGAAAAACTAGTGACTTGCAACTATGGAGACTGCCCTGGGCCCTCCCCCTTCTCTTTGTCTCTCTCTGCCTCAGTCTCTCTCTGTCTCTGTCAAAAACAATAAAATAAATCTTTAAAAAAAAAGATATGAAGAAAGGGGCATTAAGTCAGAACATATCACGGTGTCAGGGGCCAGCTTGCTAACTTGGAAGTTAGTCACTCATGCTGTCATAGAGGAAAGGGAAGGTCAAACCAAGTGTCCATGTCCTCGTCCAGCAGTAAAAGCATGAATGCAAAATCCATACGAAACAAAGAGTATTGCCTGAGATTGCTGTCCAGGGAACATGGTCCAAAAAAGTAATTAACACCGACACTGTTGGACTCCAGTGGGAGTTCCTGGCCAAAAGTCTTATGCTTCTGAATCTTTAAAGATGTGGTTTCAACTTATAATTTGGAAGTAAATATAGTAAGTGAGCTTCATCTATTTGTCCTCCCAACCATTACAATATAGTAATAAGTACTATTTCTTAAGTGGATTGTATGCTTTATGCATGGGAGTTTTTCCCTTAACAGAGAGCCAAAATCAGGGAACTCATATCCTGTAGATAGAAAGAAGCATTTAGAAGCGGGGTATGGTGTTGCAACAAAGCCCCGGGCTCTGGAGACTGACTGCAGTGTTCAAATCCCAGCCTCACTACTTATTTGCTGTATAGCTTTGTATAAGTCATTCAGCCTCTACAGGATGAATTTCTTATGTAAAAAATTATAACTACTATAATTATAATGTTGTAAGCATTTATAAAATTCTCATACAAAATCAGAAAGAAAAATGCACTCATACACTAATTCATCTGACACATGTGGTTCAGTGCTCTGGCACATAATAAGCACACAGTGAATGTTCTCTATGACCATCATTTTTGGTCTGATTAACAAAGAGCCTACTGGAAACTCACAGCACATGAGGATCAAACATAGAATGCCAAGGTTGAAGGGGTTTAAGGCAATTGAGTAGGTTAATTCAAAGTCTATTTTTCATAAGAAGTGACTTTATCTTTTGCTTTGTCCTTCTAATACATTAGGAACTGGGTTACCTCCTGAACAGAATTCCTTGTAGTGCTGGCTCTTACTTTTTGGTGCCACCAAGTGGACAAGTTTAATGGAACAGTGACGCTTCCCCCAGTCAGCACCCCAATTCAACAAATAGGTCTGTTTTGAGTAGCCTACAACTGTTCTTCAATGCTTATCAAATTAATGAGCAGCACTCTGGGTTGAACAAAGAAACAAATGTTATGAGTGGCTCGATCTATAGAACACTAGGGAAATCACCAGTGAGAAGGGCAGGGGGTTAAGGGTTGGTGCTGGTGAACTTCAGCCTTTCCTTCCGGCCTGGGAAATACTTGGTTTATTTCTAAGTTTTAAGAAATGCATGCCTGGCTTTCTGGGCAGGCAGGAACCACTTTTATGAAAGAGACACATAATATACATTTTGAGTGAGTACTGAATAGCTAAGTGCTAATAATAGTATTTGCCTGGAAATGAAGACCAACACTGAATATAGCTTACAAAGAAAGAATCTCTAAAATACAAGTACAAATATAAAATCTTAGCCTCAAACTTTCAGCTTATTACTAATATTTTTAGTAGTCAAATTTTAAAAGGGTGAACAATATCACAATATTGTCATTTGTCAGCAATCTGTACTACATAATTGCAATATTATAGTGAATAGCTACTTTCAACCAGCCCGTCTAATATTATTTTTAACCTTTTTATGCACAGCAGACTATAACCCAGGAAAATTACCTTTTTTTTCCTTAAATTTATTAGAGTGACATTGGTTAGTAAAAATTACAGAGGTTCCAGGTTTACAATTCCATAATACTTCATCTATGCAGGAAAATTATTTTAGAAACGTATTTCCTGCAAGAAACTTTTAACCTTTGGATTTATATTTGGAAAACCTAAAAAAAATCCTTCAATTTTAATTACTAAAAAATGATTGTCTGGGATGCTGGGATAGCTTAGTGGTTTGGGCACTTGCCTTGCAATCACAAGGTCTGGGGTTTGATTCCCTGCCCCAGACCATGCAAACCCCATATGCTGAAATGAGGTGCAACTGGTAACTGCCAAGATGATTCAGTGGCGAAGGTTCTCACCTCCCATGTGGGTTCGGTTCCTGCCCCGCGCTACCCACCTTTGTGGAATGAAACTATATCAGAACTAATGATGTACAACTATGGGGACTTCTCTCTCTCTCTCTCTCTCTCTCTCTCTCTCTCTCTCTCTCTCTCTCCTCTCAAACAATTAAATAAATCTTAAAAGATTAGCCAGTCTAAACTCCAGAGCAATCAATTCACAAATCCTTTGTTTATATTTCTGGGCTTTATAAAATAAAAAATTGTAAGAAATTGTTCTTAAAGCATTTTTTAGTAAAGTCTATGTTTTAAGATTTTATTAGTGAGAATATTGTTTCAGGTGCTTTATTCCTCCATAATATTTTCTTCTTTTCTTCACATTCTTTAAATTCTTTATTCTGTCTGGATCAAGGATGATTCATCCTAGATGTTGTTGAACAAGACTTTGGAGTTCTGTTTCTCTTTGTAAAATTTTGAGTTGACAATATTGACATTTCTGGTTTTTAAAATTCTTTCTCTCAAAATGAAAAAAATCCAAAGGGGGTTTAAAAAATATATTCAAGAACTAAATAAAATTTTCTGGCTAAAAATTCCCTATAGTTCCTAAAAATTATACTTTAAAAAATATAAGTTGCAACATACCAACCAAATCATTGAAAAACAGAATTATGATATAATTTAATTTCTTTATTCCATTTTATATTATTATCAAAAATTTTATAAAGTTTTTGACTCAAAAAGTAAATAATGATCTTTTAAAAGCAGTCTAGCTAATTCTAGTTAACTCATTAACTATCACTATAGCTCCCAATTTTTTTTGGCCATTCTAAAGTTCATAATAACTGTTTTGGTACATAAAGCTAACAACTCTGACCATCATAATTAATTTGAAGCATTTTAGTCTTGCAATAATAAATAATTCTATCAATTGATAGAATTTAAACACATGACTGATAAGAAAATTTTCATTCCAAGTTGCATTTGGAATGTTTACTATGTGTGACTGTGAATGTTCAAACATGAAAACAAATCTAAATGACAAGCCTATACACACTACCGAAGCTGATATAGTAATTAGACACTATGAAAACTAATGATGACAATTTGTTGATCAAAAATTCAGGGTTGGGGAAGTGGGGATGGCTCAGTGGCTAAGCACTCACTTTGCAGCACAGGGGACCGAGGATTGAATCCCAGCCCTGGCCTATGTGGACCCACATGCTCAAATTCCTGCAGGGTTAGCCATCAGGTATTACTGAAAATAAAGTGGTGTTTTTATATACAAATACAGATGGGAAGCTTATTCTCTCAGCTTCTGAGAACCTTTAGAAAAGTCCACTTATGCTCATTCTGATGAAGACAGCAGTTGGGGGACCATCAGAAGTAAATCCCACATAAAATTCCTTTTTTTTAAATTAAATTTAAAATTTATTGGGGCAACATAGGTTGGTAAAAATTACAGGGGAAGCCGGGATGGCTCAGTGGGTTAAGCGCCCACTTTGCAGCCCCGGGGACTGAGGATCGAATCCCAGCCCCGGCCCCAGCCCGTATGGACCCATATGTGCCCCCAGTTCAGTTCTCACCGGGGTGAGACCCCGGCCCAGTTCCTGTCTTGTGCAGCCCGTGCCCACCTGTGGAATGAAACTACGTATGTGGAAAAACCAATGATGTACAACTATGGAGACTGTTTGGGGCCTTCCTCTTTCTCTCTGTCTCTGTCTCTGTATCTCTCTCTCTCTCTGTCAAAAGCAATAAAAATAAATCTTTAAAAATTCAGGGTTGCCACAAACAACACTGAAAGGAACATTTAGCTACTTGGTCTTTCAAAGGTCAAAGCCAACACAAACTTGCATTACTAATGTGGGCCAAATCCAAGAGCACACAACTCAATGTGGTGCAACCCTTATTAGGCACACATAGTCTTAAGAGTGTGTTCCAGGGTAAAGTGTCTAGACAATGGAGTCATTTAGACTGACGAGTCCAATCTTGAACTCTTATTCTTTTTACCTGCTTAACCATGGGCAAGTTGCATGAGCTCCCAGGCCTCAATTTTCTCATGAGTAAAATGAAACAATAAAACCAGAAGACTGAACGAGGAGGCTCCGTGGATGAAGCACTTCACATAAGTCCTATCCTGTAATATGTGTAAATCCTAGTTACTATACCTATTATAGCTATCATGATCAACACCATTAATATTAGAATCTCAATACCTACTTTGAGAATTGTGACAATTAGAGACTAGTTATAAATAGCCCTTGAAACATTTTGTGCTCCTTTTATAAATGGTAGGTGATATTACCCAGGCACCTGTACAACTGTGAAAAATGCTATAAATAAAATCTTAATTGTGAATTCAGAGAACATACAACCAACAGATATATACTCAATTGAAAGAGATACGTCATTTCTTTTTAATAACCCAGTGTTCGTACCAACTTCCTGTGTATAGACAATTCTGCACCTCAAAAGTCCTGGGGAAGACAGACCTTGTCTCTCACCACAGAAGCTGAAAATACTAGAAATCTGCTTTCACAGCTCCCCTGGATGATAAGCCTAATAACCTCAGCCAATTAGATGTACCAATTTGAGACTTCCGCATCTAGAGAGAGTGATATAACGAAATAGGAATGGGAGATCACACCAAGGGACATGGAAGAAGCACCAACATTCACTTTCCAGGTATGGTAGTGGTGCTGCTACAAGCTCTAATATCTGGTGTTCAGGGGCATTGGTTTCATGGTCCTTGCCAGTGTGAGGCTGTGACAAGAATTTGCTGTGACTCTGATGTGCAACCTCCTTTAGCCTGTTTTCCAAACCTAGTATTCCAGCCTTCCCAACAATTCTCTGAGCTACCCAGTACCCTTTCAATATACCGCTATTCTGCTTAAATTAACCAGAATCAGATCTGTTGATTACAACTAAGACTGACACAGAAATTGGGATAGGTAGTGGGGTGCTAGAGGCAAGACCCCCAAATGTGCATGGGCTAAGTAGAGGGAGAGGGATAAGGTAGTGAGGATTCGTGACACGCCACAGTGCATAAGCATGAATTTAAGATTGATTACAACATGAATGACACCCTCTGGAGTTGTGTTTGCAGACTGATTCTCACCTGGGAAATTGTGGCACTTGTAATGTGTCACCTAATAATAGGTCAGGCTGTAGCAAATTGTGCCTTGAGACATGGACTGCATGTCTACAAAGGTTCTGCATTAAGACAATTTCAGGATATTGGACTGTGTTAGCTACTGCTTAGTGTTCAGGGAAAAATGTATTAAATAAACATGTTTAAGTTGAAAATGGCTGTTCCAAAAGCAGAGGAACAAAGGAAGTATAGTCTTCCTGTTAAAAGTTCTTACTCTTATGCCCTGCAAACTAAAATGACTGGCAATCTCATAATTCACTGCATTGCAAGATAGCAAAATTAAATTCTCTATTCCAAACTAAAGTTTTCCAGCAGAGGCAGAAACTAAGGAGAGTAGGCAGGAGAAAAGACAGGTCTGATTACACAGGCGCTGCCTGTTACCTCTATTAAGTCTTATCTATGGGATTAAGAATTAAATATACTCAATGTGATGAAGCAGCTGGAATGAAAGCAGCCTGGAGTTATAGATTCGATTATTGCTTTGAAATATTCTAAAGCAATGATCTTTACATTGTGGCTAGGACTATCAGGCAAAGTACAGAGGCAGATGAAAGCAGGGAGTAGGTCTAAGAGATAAAAAACATGTCTGAGTAAGATCTCTGGCTGTGGTTTCTAATCCATGGAATTAACCAGAAGCAAGTAAACAAGATGTCTATTAAGTTTCTGAATCCACTCACTGTATTAAAAAAAAAAAAAAAGTCCTGGGTCCAGCCAACATCTGGACTTCCTGTTACTTGAGATAATAAATTTCCTTATTGTTTAAGACAAACTAACTGGGGTTTCTGTTAGTTTTAGCCAGAGTTCTGATATACCAACCAAACAGAAAGTTGAAGTTTTCAGTTGGCACTTTTCAGCCTCATAGCCTGGGATGAAGGAGGATTAAACTAGCACAAAATGCATTTGCCTGCTAAACCAGAGGAGTTATCCAGAGGAAAGCTGAAGCAAAACATTAGGTAGTTCATTGACAAACAGATTTTAGAAATAACTTTATGTTTCTCCTATAGTTTCTTTACATGTGGAAAATGGCATTGCTTCTATGTGCACAGTATTGCTATAAAGCTTATATTTCAAGCAAATATGTTTATATAAAAAGAAATTAACATAAAGAAAAATATTATCTAAATAATAATACAATTTGTATTGGTTTCCTAACAGAGCACCCAAGCTAGGTGGATTAATACAACAGAAATGGACACTTTCATAGTTTTTGAGGCCAAAAGTCTAAAATCAGGGTGCTAGGAGGGCTATGCTTCCTCTGAAGGCTTTTGAGGAACATCTTTCCTCACCTCTTCCAGGTTCAAATGGTTGCCAGAATCCTTGGTAATTTTTAGTTTGTAGATGCATCACTCCAATCTTGGCTTTGGTCTTCACATCGCCTTCTCCTTTCTGTGTGTCTGTGTTCAGATTTTAATATTATTAAATGGACATCGTCACTAGATTAGAACACACCCTAACCCAGTAAGACCTCATTTCCAATTGATTATATCTTCAAAGACTCTATTTCCAAATAAGGTCACATTTACAGTTACAGAGGTTAGGACTTCAACATTACTTTCTGGGGTGGGAACACAATTCAACCCACAAAACAACTGATACTCAGATTTGGCAGAAGTCATGAAAGTGGTAAATTTTGAAACTCTAAAGATAATACCATGATGGAAGAAAGGATACATAAAGAGACAAAAATATGAGTTCAGTTATACATGGGCCAGTGAGCTTCAAGTTGGCCAATAAATGATGATTCCTTGCAACGTGCCTAACATTCAATAAAACATCTCTAAAACTGTAACCTTAGCAAACCATATCTAAAAATTTTATAGTCATCTATAAATAAACTGAGCAAAATATTGATGCTATTGGAAAAAAAAAAAAAAGAACCCAAAACTCACTTATAGACAATGGTGCTAATATATAGAGGTTACACCTTTTGGGCAGAATTCTCTGAGCATTCAGCCCTAGTCTAATCATTTGTAAATTGGAACTTAATTCCATTATCTCTAGCTAAAATTGACCATCGTTTTACTCTGGCAAGCCTTTCATTTATCTGGGCAGTATTTCTCAGCTCCTGGCATTAGCCTTTGATTTCTTTAGTCCTCAGGAATCCCTCCTGACAGAAAAACAAAGGGTTTATCATTTGAGACTTAAATCAATAGTAGAAAGTAATTATTACATGATGTACCTCCAAAAGCTTGAATTGCAATTGATTACATGGAATAAAAGTGCGGAGGTGCATTTTAGGAGGGGTAATTTTCCATTTGGAAGACCACAGTAGGAACAGTCAAATTTAAAATTGAGCAAGAAACTCTGGGGAGAAAAAAAAATCACTTTTAAGCAGTTTCATGAAATCTTGGGGAGAATCTGAATAGGGTGGAAGGTTTTCCTGCCCCATTTGTTTAAGTAATAAAGTGTGAAGTGATGGTAAACTGATTAGCCATGCTTGCCTAGCATTAATCGATGGTCAGAAAGGGGGAAAAAAAGAATATATCAAACTTCAATCACTGTTGTTTTCTGTGTTTAATCAGTTTAATAAAACATGCCTTGAGGCTATTTAGAAAACAGTGGAGGGGAAGCCGGGATGGCTCAGTGGGTTAAGCCCTCACTTTGCAGCGCCGGGGACCGAGGATCGAATCCTGGCCCCAGCCCGTGTGGAACCATGTGCTGAACTGGGGAGTTCTCTCTCTGTCTCTGTATCTCTCTCCTCTCTCTCTCTCTCTCTCTGTCAAAAACAATTAAAAAAAAACGAAAAAAAAAACAAAACAGTGGTGTTCAGGTATTCTGAAAAATCATTCAGGAGCCCATGAGCCAGTGACCAAAGCAAATGTGCTTTTCTGAGTATTGGCAAAAGCCGTTTCCTCTTCACAATGTAAGTTCAGATCCTTCTTGACTGTTTATGAACCACCTGGTATTCACAGACCAATGTGGGAATGCAGAAAGCTGTTTCTATGGTGATGAGGCTTTCCTCCTGGCCACCACTCCTCCCCTCCTCCCATTTTTCTTCACTATCAGGAGTGTAGATAGAGTTTCTGTGAAGAGCAGGGATGGTTATAGAGCCAGAGTTTTGTGGCTTTTCCAAGTGCAGCTACTGTATGTTTGTAAATAGTAGGGGAATCTCCCCTGCCCACATGTAGAGATAGTCACAGACTTGTTAGAATATAACCAAAATCTTCTCACATTTGAAATTACTTCATCAATAGCATTTTATTTAACATCATAGAAACAGACACTTCCCTAGATTGGGGATCGACAACTATACCCCAAAGGCCCAATCAACAGACTATGTGTGTTTGCAAATAAGGTTTATGGGAACTGTATTGAAATCAAGTTTTACTGGAAGATAGCTACATTTATTCACATGTGTAACCTCTATGGCTGCTTTCATGTTCCAGTGGTAGAGCTGAGTAGTTGGCACGAGCAACAAAGATAGCATGGCTCATAAGCATAAAAAACATTTACTATCTGACCTTTTGCAGAAAATGTTTGTCAGTTCCTACCCTAGGTCACGTGGAGTCAAAATCTGGTAAGGAAGACTACAAAGTATGGATGTAGGTACAGTGTGTGACAGTAAATAAAGAGAACACAATGCATGCTGGTAGGGACTCGCACGTGCCACTGTGGACCAGAGTAGCCTGAGAAGAAGCTTTAGAAAGGTAAGACTGAAAAGATAGGAAGTCTTGGGATACACAAATTTGGGGTGATGGGGTAAGGACATTCTAGATAAGAAGTGGAGAGCGAGCTGAGAATGGTGAAGGAAATGAAATGCTATTCAGTATCCTGACACATGGAAAACCCATTAACACTGGAAAGAACCGTGCAAAGGTGAGACGCTCTCACAGTGAGCACAAGTTCCCAGAGACAGAAGAGAGTTTGTGAATAGCAGGAGCCCAGGTTGGGGCCAAAGATATACAGTCTTTTGAAAGTCAAGCAAAGGAAATGATCTTATTCTGTAGGGAATGAGGACTCACTAAACTAGAAACTGATCTGATAAAAGCTTTGTTAAAAGCAAATTCAAAAAATCAGATGAACTATTAATACAAAGAAGGAAAGTAGAGAAAGGGGAACCCAGGTAATATCTGTCACCTATGTCATGCTTATTATGTGCCAGGCACTGATATAAACACTTCATATATATCAACCCATTTACTCCTCCTAGTAACCCTATAATATAAACACTACCATGATTGGCACGGTATAGATTAAAAAAAAAAAAATCTATGAATAAAAGAGGTTAAGTAACTTGTTCAAAGTCCTCCAGATAAAAATTTGCAAAGCCAGGTAATACAGTTCCAGAGTCCAACTTCTTCTGCAATCAATTACAAGAATGTTAGAAGAGTATGAAATGATAAAAATTCAGTTAGACTTGTTGCCATGGTACACATAAAGTGCTCCATAAATATATTTGATGAGTAAATGATGAATGAAAGAAAAGAAGAGAAAGGAAGTAGCAGGTACAAAGAGTATTTGGTATGTGTGTGTAGTTCTATAGGCTAGCTGGAAGAATGATGGAATTGACATAAAAACAATAGAAGAGACAGTCAGCTCTGGGAAGAAGCTGGTAAATTCAATTTGAGACTAAACAGATGACGAATTTGATTAGATGGCAGAGCATCCAAGTGGAAATACCAGCAAGCCTTTGGAGGTGTATTATTAGAACCCAGGAGGGAGCCGGAGTCAAAACAACAGAGGGGAAAAGACATCTTCCTCACACTGATGGGAAAAATGAGGTGATCTCTACTGGTGACATGAATAATATATAAAACAAAGAAAACCATTAGACAATGGCAAGGGACAAAATTAGCCTCATGAAAGGAATGTGGGGAAGCCGGATGGCTCAGTGGGTTAAGCGTTCACTTTGTAGCCCTGGGGACCGAGGATCAAATCCCTATGCTGAACTGGGGTGTGCTTCTTATGTGGGAGGCCCCCAGTTTGGTTCTCAGCCCCCCACATGCCAACCCGCCGGTTTGGCCCCTGGCTCAAGAGGACATGCCTCCCATGCGGGAGGCCCGCAACCCAGTTCCTGCCCTGTACAGCCCCCGCCCACCTGTGTGGAATAGAACCATGTCGAAACTGAAGACATACAGCTGTGGAGACTGCTCTGGGCCCTCCCCCTTCTCTCTGTGTCTCTCTCTGTCTCTGTCAAAAACAATGAAATAAATCTTAAAAAAAAATAAAAGGATTTGGGGCTGGCTTCATAGGAAATTAGGACACAGAGGAGAATATCCATTTATTTGGTGCTTGCTATATGCCAGTGCTCTGACATAGCATTCAGTGATCACAGTGAGGCTGAGACAAGGTGGTATAACTCCCTTTGAGAACAGAGAAAACAGAGTTAGAATAAATGACTTACAGAAGGTCACAAGCTAGAAATTCATGGAGCCAGGATTTCAAACCAGGCCTATTACCTCCAAAGCCCAAATTTTAAAATGTTCTTGTCTAACCTGCGGCCGGTGGGCCATGTAAGGCCTAGGATGGCTTTGATTGTGGCCCAACACAAATTAATAAACGTTCTTAAGACATTATGAGATATTTTTGTGATTTTTATTTTTTATTATTATTATTTTTTTTAGCTCATTAGCTATAGTTAGTGTTAGTGCATTTTATGTGTGGCCCAGGACAATTCTTATTCTTTCAATGTGGCCCAGGGAAGCCAAAATGTAGGGACACCCCTGTTATAAATACTACCTATGGCCAAAGGGTCTTTTCATAAGCTCTAAGTTTCCTCTGACCCTCAGCACCATCATATATGTACCTTGCCTAATTCTGCAAACTGTTCCTTATGTCACATGAAAAGATAAATCACCAGTAAATGCTTAAAGAGCTATCCTTCCATGGGCTGCTATCACTAAAATGCTATTTTCAGACATTGACCAGTTTGGGGGAGGGAAATTGGAAGGACATGCCTAAGCATTCCTAGTCCTTTGAAAACCCACATAATAGCTTCTTCCTAGCTGTTCTCACTTTTGGTTTCTGCAAGGCTGGCCCTTCCCTGAGGTACAGTGGCCAACACTGAGGATCAGAGCCAGAAATTTGCCCCTGGAAAACTGAGGGTCCCAGGCACCCATCTCTCCAAACGCTAAGTATTTAATATAAAGATGTACCATAATGTATTGGACTAACAAAGGTATGTGTTACAAAAACAAATGGGACCTTATTAAGCTAAAAAGCTTCTGCACTGCAAAGGAAACCATCAACAAAGCAAAGAGGCAACCAACCAACTAGGAAAAAATATTTGCAAACAATGCCTCTGATAAGGGGCTAATATCAAAAATATACAAAGAACTTGTACAACTCAACAAGAAAAAAACAAGCAATCCAATTAAAAAATGGGCAGATGACCTTAACAGACACTTCTCTCATGAAGACATACATATGGCCAACAGATATATGAAAAAATGCTCCACATCACTAGCAATTAGGGAGA
>PVKE010031295.1:0-19118 GCA_004027555.1 Craseonycteris thonglongyai
CTTTATCCAGTCATCTATCGAAGGGCATTTTGGTTGTTTCCATGTTCTGGCCACTGTGAACAGTGCTGCGATGAACATGCAGGTACAAACATCTCTAAAGATTAAGGTTTTCAGATTTTTTGGGTAGATTTGGGCAGGAATTTTAACCACACTCTGCCTCAATTTCAATTGTAGAATGAGGAGGATAACAGTACTTATCTTGTAGGACTATTTGGAGGGATGAGTTAGTACTACATGCAAAACATTTAGAACAGTGTCTGGTTCATAGAAAGTGCTATATAAGTGTTGGCTTTAACATTAATATTATTATTAATGGTATTAATATTTATTCGTATTATTAAGATGAACACGGAAGAACCACCTAAGGTATTATGAATATCTTTTGCCTCAAGGAGTTTTTAGAATAGAGTTTGAAGGGGAAGAAAATGCATCCCCCAGGTGCGAAGAGGTTTCTGTGATGTACTCACCACTACACAAAAGTGGATGCAATTTAATTTAGGACTCGGTAATTACTATTTCCTACATAAACTTGATTCTTCAACTGATTATTGCTGCCTTACTTTCTATCAGCCACGTGCATTAACTACCTGTTGTGTGTCAGGGGGTAAGGTTCCAAAGATCACTAGTAGTTCTGACAGCTCGTCATTACTCGCTTAAAGATTTGATCTCTTAACTGTTTAATTTTAACCAACAGTCATTTACTGAGCACGTTTCCCCCCCCCCCCATTTTTCTCTGTTCTTCAGAGCATTTTTGCAGTGATGTTGATCTTTGCCTTCCTCCAGAAGCTTGTGACAGCGGGCGCTGTCGAGAACGAATGGAAAAAACTGTGCTCCAGACCCAAAGCTGTGAGTGGCCACTGCTCTGTCCAAGTTGCCCTCTAGGAAAATAGTGTCTTACGGGAGATCATTTATTTATAGAGAATACAATCTGGTGCAACTTTGGGACTGGGAGCTTCATGAAAAAGGGCCTTGGCTTATTTCTGGAAAGCAGAAAATTTCAATTGGGAGGGAAAATGTGTTGAAACTGGAAAATAGTTGGTTAAACATAATACGTGCACCCTCTTACTAACCTTGAGTCCTGCTTGACTCAGGCATCCAACTTGATTTCCAACTTAATTCCGTATTTAATGTGTAAGAGCAGGATGGCTGAAGGTGGAAGGCTGATTAAAGCCACTAGTTCTTCCACTTTCAGCATTTTCTTCTCCCACCACCCACCACCACCTTTTCTCCTAATCCCTCTTCCTAAGCAATAGGTTCAAAGAGGCTCCACAGCTGGGCGATAAGAATACTATCCTTTCAGATCTATTAGCAAATGCTTCAGCACCATAGGATGTCAGATTTAAAACAATTTAGAAGTCGTCATTAATTCCTTCACTTTCCAGATGAGAGAATTATTTTCTAAATGTTACCTCCAATAAAGACAAATCAAAACTAAAATCTAAATACCTCTATTACCGCAGCATTCTTTCCCAAATACCGTGTGATCATTCCAGGCAAAGTGGCGAATAACTGCTGACCTTGAGGATGAGCCCTGCTAAGTGATCTGATAAGGACTTGAGTGTCTGGGAACTCCATCCTGGCAGGAGGCATATAGGAAGTAACATTAAAAGGGAGGAGGCATTTGATAAATATTCATAGTGTTGAGAAATGTGCCAATGACAAAGGTCAAGAAAAGTTTGTTTAATTTTGTGTTCTAGACTGTAGTTCTGCTGTCCGCTGGAGAGAAAAAAGAACAGGCAATTGAAAAAAAAGAAGTGGAGGAGCTGACAGATGTAACTTCCCAGCCAGAGAATGAAGAAGATGTTGAAATTATCCCAGTCCAAGAAGAAGAAGAAGAAGAAGCTGAGATAAACTTCCCGGAACCTCCTCAAGATCAGGAATCCTCACCAATAGAAAATGACAGCATCCCTTAAACTTTTGATGTGTTTGTTTTCTGTTTCTCTTTTCTAAGCATTAGTGTTCATAGCTTCCAAGAGACACGCTAGCCCCTTCTTGAGGCTTTCTGCAGGCATGTTCCACATCGCCCTCTGGTCTTTGCATGGCATCAGTGACCGCAGCTGCCTCCTCGCTCTCATTCAGAGAATACAGCATTGTAGCAGATTATGTTATAACGTTTTTTATTCGGAGCAGTTTCCTTATGTTAAAAAAACAAAAATGCAGAATGCGATCGCCTTGGCCTTGGATAATCTGTCGTCGCAGCAGCAGCTGCTGCTTTTCATTTCTTCCCTTCTCAACACGGGGACTCACCTCCTGATGAAACAGGTGAACAACTGCTCCATGCCTCCCTAAACCATTTCTACTTCCTTCCCTGGTTACATGTCCTGGTGGAGTCTCCTTGACACCACTGCTTAAAGAAAAGTAAAAAAAAAAAAAAATTATAATGAGGTGCAATAAGAAACTTACTCCATTGCTCTTTCTATATAGGGGTGACACGGTGGCACATTCTTAGAGCCTCTGTACCCCATTCAGGAAGCTCTAAGGGGACACCACCTAATCCTTTTTTCATACAAACAGCACAGTTTATACATGGACACGTCTCAATCTGCCTTCACTTTCTCTCCTGCTCTAGGTTCTTAGTTACATTGCCGACCTACTTTTAGCCTTGAGGAAAGAGAAAGATGGAAGGAAGGAAGGAAGGGAGGGGAGGGAGGAAGGGAGGAAGGAAGATACCATGAATATCAAGATCTCAAATGATAGTCAGCACTTATATTTGTAGAATATTTTCCAGTTCACATGGTATTTTATTAAATAGCTGCAGTTGATCTTACATGATCAAAGAATAAAAATTTTAAAAAGACCCTATTCCTATTTTACAAATGATTCAAAGAAGCTAAGCAACTTGTATTTAACTTGTCAATGGTTACAACTAGCAGTTTTGAGACCCTTGTTTCATACACAGATCTTACTACTCAAATCCTGTAATGTTTCAAATAACCAAATTGCCTATCCAAAGCCACATATACTACTAGAGCTAACTCAACAAGCTCGATGAAGCACCTCCTCTCTGACCAGCAAGAAACAGGTGTTGAGAGAGGCACAAAAGAAATCAGGCTTTACCCCTTGGAGGCAAAAAGACTTAGACATTCACAACCTTTGCAAAACTACTTACATCGTTTATATATAATTAGCGGTCCGATTATATACTGCAGACACTGAGTACCAAAGACATTCTAAGACAGAAGGTCATGCTTGAAAATAACATGATTAGTCACAATGCCAAATCTCAGGCAATAGCTAACCAACTTCTTGCTTTGTGTTCATATTCAGAGATACTAGTACCCTACATAGAGAGCATGCTAACCTAGGATGATGCCACTGTAATCTGTTAACTACATTTGAACATTTGCTACATGTTGAGTGCTGCCACTTTCTGGCAGGTATATAGACAATGTAACTTTCACTCCTGTGGTATTTCCACTTTGTAAGGGGCCACCAGTGAAAGATAGTCCTTGATTAGGAAAAAAAAGAAAGGAGGTAGGATATTTCTCTATGTAATGTCCTCAAAACTAGCTTTGAATAAATAAAACAATCTTTGCATTCTTGTCTGCAACAGATGATTCCAACATGGGCTTCCCATTCTTTTTCTCCCATGACATCACAACATGCAAGTCTTCAAGAGCCTTAAATTCACACAGCCCCATGGGTGTGAACTGTGAGGTGTCAAGACATTAATATTCATGTCACTGTGTTTTTACTGACACATGTTCCCAAGGACAATTCTCATGGACCAGGTCATTAATAATGTATTCCTCACACTTGGTACTCTAGAACATGACTGCAAGGGAAGACAGCATGGCAATAGTAGACTCAAAGAAAACAACAAGAAAACCTTCAAAAAAGACAAGATCTTATTTCTGTCTTATTTTCTCCACTTTTGAAATATATATGAGGCTCTCTCTCATGGTTTCCTTAATAATTTTATTTTATTTTATTCGTTGTTATGCTCTCAGATTATTAGTGTTCACTGACCTCGTGTAATTCCTTATAATCGGAGGCACTGTTAAGGTTCACTAAAAAGGAATGAAAATCCTTGCTATGACTTTCTCTCCAATTATCCCTTTGGTAATTTCTTCATGGTAGGGTAACTGGCCACCCCAGTTTGTCTGGGATGTAAAGTTACTGAGAGATTTCCTGGGATGCTAAGACCCAGATACAAACCAGGATGGTCGATCACCCTAGCTCATAGTAACACATAATATTAACCAGCTATAATCACTGTATAATACAGTTGGATTTTATACTTGACATA
The DNA here is from genome assembly GCA_004027555.1 of Craseonycteris thonglongyai. Taxonomy (NCBI): domain Eukaryota; kingdom Metazoa; phylum Chordata; class Mammalia; order Chiroptera; family Craseonycteridae; genus Craseonycteris; species Craseonycteris thonglongyai. Next base: position 4,250 of record PVKE010031295.1, read on the forward strand.
TTTTCATAAATATTTTTCTCTATTGATATATAATTTTCTTGAGTGTTAGTTTTAGTTGCAACTTAGCACTTCATTGAATCAATATGGAATTCACCATTCCTCTATAATTGGGTACTTAGGGTATTTCCAAATATTTGGTTTTTGTTATTTGCAAATCACTTTTGGGGCTGCAGAAACCATGATTAAGATACACATTTCCTCTTCTCATATTCAAAGATGTGGCTTCACACTTCAAGCCTTGTCAAAGCCTGTCAGAAGCCTAAATATAAGAGCTAACACTATACAACTCTTAGAAGAAAACATAGGTGTTAACTTTGAGACCTTGGGTCAGGCAATGGTACTTTAGGTATGTCACCAAAAGCACAAGCAAACAAAGAAAATAATAAATTGAACATAATCAAAATTAAAAAACTTTTACACTTCACAGTGCACTATAAAATGATCGTAAACGATCTTGGTGGCTTTAGGACATGCTCATAATATAGCTCTGACGAAGACAGGTAGGTGTTAGGGGCCCTCAGACAATTTCTTAAAGAAAACCCAGTGTCTCCTTTTGAATGGTTTGCTCACTAAGTATCATTCGCTAGATATTGAAATCACAAGCCTTAGTTTCCCAAATACCAATATAAATTTTCCTCAAATAACACACGGTAGCTGTGGGCATAGCGGCTCGCCGGGTACTTGAATGCCTCATACATCATGACTATCCTATAACAGGATGATCTGTCTGTACTTGTCACCTAATTTAAGGTCACATTTGGCTTGAGTGCATTCGTTTCTATGTTTTTGCCACTTCCTCATCCACCTCAGAGCCGACTCTTGTGTACCTTCTAGCTGCTCCCTCTACGCCCGCACCGTCTCTTCGTAAACTTTGTTTTAACCACTGTCCACATCAAATAGAAAACTGATGCCTGGTATCACCTGGAGGGTGAACTCACCTCAGCAGGTGGATGTGAAAGTCATTCCGGTGTCTTGTTAAATATTCTCTTCATTACTTTCCTTCTTTGGCTACTTAGGTGTGTTTTGTTGCTGTTGCTGCTGCTGTTTTTTGTTTGAAGTGAGTCATTGACTCGGCTACTTGTCATATTTACACCTTCTAAAGGGCACTGGTGGTCAAAATCTGAGGACAGAGAAGGTGAGAGTGACTTTCCATCAGTAATCCTGGTCGCTTTGCAGCAGATGTGCACATATAAGTAATGCCCCAGTAGGGCCAATATCAGAAAGAGAGGGTTGGAGAAGCCACTTGCAGAGACACCGAGTGTGGTCGTTGGCCCAGGTCGGACCACGTGACCTCCAGGGCCCCAGTGCTTCTGCGCACGCGCGCACGCGCCCCCTTGGAGTCGCCGCTGCCGGGTTCCCGAGGCCGTTGGAGGCCCACGCGGCCTGTGGAGCCTGAGGGCCAGCTGGGTCCTGGGCTCCTGGCTACCTAAGTGATGATCGCTGGGCAGGGAGAGGGGACCTGGTTCTGAGGGTGCCACCTGATGAGAGCCGCCTCCTCAGCCTGGCCTGGGCACTGCGTGCTGGACGCACCCCCTTAGCCGGGCCTGGACCTGCGGGGGTCCCCCTCGACCCTTGGGACCTGGAACAAGTGAAATGATGGGTAAAGCTGTCACTTTGCTTATGGGATTTCTTAAGGGTTAAAAGCCCTGAAGACAGGAGTGGGTGCCCCGCACCCCGCTTCTCTTGTCTCCTCCTTCCCCACCCACCCACCTGCCGGCCCAGCCTGTGGTTCCTCAAATCTGAGTGTCTGGGTGGCAGCCCTGGGCACACAGAAATGGGTGTTTTGATCTGGGAGCTCACACTGACCAGGGCGCCAGCCCTGCAAAATACAGCGCAACAGGAGGCGTGGGCGCTCGGAGCGCTGGGGACCCGGGCCGCCCGCTGTTGGCGGCGGGTGAGGCTGAGACGGGGGCGGGCCGCAGGGGGCGGGCTCTGCTCCGCCAAAGCTGCTGGGGACAGCGAGGCGCCCTGGCGCTGCTAAGGACGCGGACGACGCCACGGGGTTTCCAGGCCTGAGCTGCCTGGGCCTGGTCCGGGCTGTGCGTGTCCCGCGAGTTCAGAGCGGGTGGTGGGCAGGGAGGGCGAGGGGCTTGTCCCGCCGCTGCTTGCTGATGGTGTCACGAGGAAATGGCAAAGAATAGGTGGTGACGTTCATTTTCTTCTTCTCAGAAGTGGGATAGTTAACTGGATTGTAGATTAGCCACGTGAAGAATGCTTGTTTATTCTAACCATGATTTGTTTCAGTAATATTAATGGTAGCATTTCTAAGTTTCTTCCTCGCATCAGTTAAGCTGGGCATTTTAAACACACACATACACACAACACTTTTTTTTTTTTTGAATACTTCATTTGAGGTGGTTTTTATAGGGTCCTGATAGAGATTTTAGTGATGCTATTAAATATTCTACTCTCAAGTCTCTTATGCTGCTGACACCAGCCAACTATGATCACGAAAAGAATTTTTCTATGTACACAAAGGGGCTTATTATTTTTATTATTTTCCTTTTGCCTGAAAAGTAAAATAACAGCAATCTAGATATGATTTATATACATATATATACATTTGAATTCTATAATTCTATATCTTTTATTTAAGCATAACAGAGTGATTCATCTTGATTGCCTATAGGTTGTCTATACCCTTTCTTTGGTATTTCTCAAAGGTAGTATTTAAATATATAACGCTTAGTATTTATACTTCAGGTATTAATGTATCATTTTATCTAATTTGCTATCAGTACTTCTGATACTCTTAGCTAGCTTTTCCTGTCTCTATGTAGAATTGAGACATTCAGAAAATCAATTTTAGAAGCCAAAGACTTATTAAAATAATCAAGGCATGACATTTTAAGGCTGCAGGGAATAAAATGTCATTTAACCAAATCCCACAGCTCAAGTTTTAAGATCATTTATCAGATAGTCACCTGGCTGAGTGGCATTCAGTCACGTTATTGCCCTATGTATGACATGCTAGAAGATGTAGAACAATGTCATTTCCAATCCACAGGAAGATACATTTTCATAAAAGGATACAATGATTAACCCGGTTTTATCTTAATATAAAAAAGAAGATCTCATCAGGGAGAAATACAGGAATAACAGGTGGGGGTGGTGAACTGTAGAAGTCTTTAGGATTGTGGAAGCAACTTTGATAAGTTGTCTGATGGAAGAAAACATTCTTTCATATAGAAAGGGGAACTAAGTAGCAGGTGCTGTGTAAAAAAAAAAAAAAATCACAAACCCATGATGAACTTCAATACAAGAACTTGGTTTTGAAAATGCAAATGTGGAGAAAGCCAGGATGGCTCAGTGAGTTAAGCGTTCACTTTGCAGCGCCGGGGACCCAGGATCGAATCCTGGCCCCGGCCCGTGCAGACCCATGTGCTGAACTGGGAGCTCCCCCAGTTCAGTTCTCTCTCTGTCTCTGTCTCTCTCTGTCTCTCTCTCTCTCTCTCTCTCTCTCTCTCTCTGACAAAAACAATAAAAAAAAACAAAAAAAAACTGGCCTTCCAGATCACATTTGAAAATTGTGTAATAAAGGATTTAATCTTAGCCAAAGAATGGTCTGGCATCTATTTAAAAAAGAAAAGAAAATGTAAACGTGGCATTATGACTTGCACTGAACTGATTATGAATTCAAATGGATTGTTAAAAGCTTTACTGAAAACTTTTAACACTGTTTCCTAGATCTTCTTTCTACGTTACCATCCAGAGACATTACTCACAGAAAATGTCTGTACTCTACCAATGGTTTTTATCATAGATGAGGCTTTTCAGTTATGGAGACTGTTATTTCGGACAGGTGGGTGCAGGTTGATGCAGCTAAAATGAAGGCATGGAAAGAAGAAAGTGATTACTTTTGAGTTTAGGGAGGTGGTTGTGAAATATTATCATAAGGCAAGAACCCAACTTAAGTATTTTCATTTGTGCACAGCGTATATATGTGTTTTGTATTGTTTTGTAGAAGTTTGCTGATAAAGACATCACTGAAGAGTAGAGACATAATCGTCTAGAGGAAATGCTGATAATATGGCTCCATGTGTATGTTCTAAAATCTCAACAGCAGATGCACTTGTGTTAGGGGTAAGTAAAACTGCCCTTTGACTAAATTCAGGTTCATATACTACTTCTATTTAATAAGGACTGTTCTAGGATCTGGAAAGGGGCAGATTTGGTTGGGTCAAAAGAAAATGTTGGATCTGTGGCTGCCTGCATCCCAAAAGATCAGTAACCACATTTTCTCTCAAGTGCCCTCGATATTCTCCTCTCGTAACATTACTTGATAGTTAGGGAGAACAGCCAGTCGTAGAATCAGATTATCAACTTTCTTCTGGAAGAATTGGCCAGAATTATTATTGAACAGTCAGATGCTCCAAGTGTGGCTGATTCCTGTTTGGACAACCCCAGTGTTTCCTGGTTAGGGCCTTCTGTGGGGGTAGGCCAGAAAATAGATGCTCAAATGTATTGCTATTTCATTTTTATCTTTTGTAAAAGTGTTCAATGTTTCTTATAGTTAACACTGATTGAAATTGTGTTATAAATTATATGGTTACCCTACTGATAGCATTCTCTTCTCACAGGCAATCCAGATTTTACTTGGCATCTTTCATGTTTTAATGTGGTATTTCCTATTGATTTTGTATATGGGACAGATTAAAGGAACCTTTGGGACATATGAGCCTCTAACCTACAAAACAGGATGTCCTTTATGGGGAATTGTTGTGAGTAGAATGCATTTATATGATTTAATAATTCAGTGAATAATATGCATGCCACTAATAGAAGATAGAGAGCAATTTCTAAATAAAATTTTTAGAAGAATTAGGTAACAAAATCCCATGTTGGTCATTCATTCAAAATCAAATTCCTTTTTTCCAGTATTATTTTTTTTTAGCACTTTACTAGTGCTAGTACAAGAGCTGTGGATACACAATGACAGCATAGGTTGGACTGTCCTTAGATATAAGAAAATGAAGAATCTTAACCATAATAGCCATTGGCATGGTTAATATTTATATTTAAGGTCTTTAGCTCATCTTTCTCACACAATGGGTCTATATCACACATTTTCTAAATGTGTCATTACCTATACTCTTCTGTGGTTTCTACATAGCTATAAGGTGGTAGGAAAATCTGGAGAGTGTAGCATCCTGGAAACCAAGTGGACAAAAAATAGGAAAAGATCAACTATGCTAAATTCTGGTGTTTTGTCAAATAAGACAAGGACTAGATTTAGCAATATGGGGGCCAGTAGTAAACTTGACAAGAGTTCCAATGGAATGGCAGGGCAAAAGCTGGCCTGAAGTTGGTTTAAGAAATAATGGGGGAAGAGGAATTATTGAGAGCAAATACAGACAAGTCCTTTAAGGATTTATACAATGTGGTCTAAAGAAATGGGCTGTAGCTGGAAGAAATTTGGGTCAAGAGACTTTGTTTCAGCAAGTCAGAAGCAATATGTCTTTTGTTGAGGGAACTGAACCAGAAGAGAGAAAATTGACATGAGATAAGTGGTGGGAGGGAGGAATTATCAGAATTAGGTACTTGTGTAGGCGAGAGACATTGTAATACACAGTTCATCTTTACCAAGGGCTCTCAACTAGAGGTGGTTTGCCATTTGGAAATGTCTGGAGACAATTTTGTTTTTCACAGTTGGGGATGTGCATCTAGTAGGAAGAGACCATGGATGCTGCTAAACATCCTACAATGCATAGTACAGTCCCCACAACTAAGAATTATCCACCTTTCATGTAATTAATGTCAAGGTAGGTAACAGGGGACATGTAGAAGATCAGAGAGAGAGGACCAATTTTGATAGGTGGGTAAATGGGATATCTGGAGCTTGTGGAACTGTTCTTCCAATGGCTTCAAATATTTCAGTGAATTAGAAGCCAGATCATAAGCTGAAAGTGAGAATAGGTGGGTTGTTTGAGGAGAGAGGAGAGAATATAAAACAATTATCCAGGAAAAGTGAGAGAAGGAGTGTATTGTGAAAAAGTAGTTTGACTCTCACCCAGCATTAAGGGCTGACGTAAGCTTATAGTGAGATGGGTCAAGAGGTTATGTATCTTTCTCAGGCCATGATTGGCTGCATGGGTGCAGGCATGCAGTGAGAAGAAAGGAGAACTGCATTTAATCAGGATTTTGGTTTAACCATGCAACTGTGATCAAACAAGAAAGGGGCCGAGGAGTTGAGAGTGTACACATGTAAGTGAATGAGTATAGTGGTTGATCATGGAATTTTAAGCTAGTGAAGGAGATAATATAACAGTGAGGTGAGAGGCTCAGATTATAGATCCAGATGGGGTCAAAGGATTGTGAGAGTGGCATTACTACAGGACATGAGCTAGAGAGATAGGAGGTGGTGGTCGGAGTGGGATACTTGAAATGTAGATTTGAAAGGTGTTACACTTATTGGCAGAAACAAGGACAGGAGAGTGCCTGAGGGAGGGAGTGACTGAGATAGGATGGAGTCAAAGAACCACAAGTTCATAGTATTAGAAGGATTATATATGCATATATTGAAATGACCAAGGATTAGGAGACGTTAGAGAGATAAGAATTAAAATCACCTAGAAAGAGAACAGTGACCAAGGATCAATAGATGATTCTAACCAAGAGGGATAGTGGGTGATTGAATCTGATGACATTTGATTCAAAGCTGGAGGAGAAAGAGTGGTTGGAAGTAACAATAAGGAGCAAGGAGACCACTTATCCCATGCTTACACCCAATGGCATAAGGGCTAACAGAGACGAGATGGCCGCCTTTTGCGAGGGATAGAGTGGAAGGAAGCAGTGGCGTCTAGCAGAAACTGTACCCTTCCTTGTACTTTGACTTACAAGTGTCAAAACATTGTGTTGGAAAACAATAGGAGAAAAATAGTGAGTTTGCATACAGAATCCAGATAATGATTCATGTCCTTCAGTGTTTAATCGTTCGTATTATAATAACAGCGTATTTAGCTCTGAGAATGAGTTATCTAAATTTTCTATTAAATTTAATCCAATGCAAAATGTCTCGTTTAGGTCATAAACTTTGAAAGCTGTTTTTAAAAACACATGGTTTGGCGAGTGAGTTAGAGAATACTCTAGGTTAAAACTCACAACATATTTTCACTTCATATTCTGAACTCGCTCTTACCTTCACTATGTAGTACCTTCTTGGAAGTTTCAGTTTTCACATCTGAATATGTATACAGTCATTATACTTAGCAGCATCATTTCATTAGGAAGGTCAGGTTTAAAAGTAATAATTGAATGAGTTCAGAAAGCATGCACAGAGATAAGCAAACTTATCTCTGCCCACTGTCCCTTATGTATTTCTGACCCCACAATTACCTTTCAATTCATTGTTATGTGATGGAAACTGGTCCTGACTCCTTCAACTAAAACATTTTTATATTTTGTTACTCTTAATGTTGTAAAAATAATTAACTTAGAAGAGGGAGTTGTTAAAAATACATTCTAAGTTGATAAGCATTATCAATGAATACTTATAAATATATATTTTTATATCCAGTTTATCATTTCAGGAGCCATCTTAATAAAAGTAGCAAGGTACCCAACTGAACACCTGGTAAGTTGAAATGTCTTTAGGGTACCCTAGAAATCACTTGTCACAAAGCCAACTGGATTTAATGAAAAGATAGTAGGAATCTAAGTAAATAAATTGACCTTACCTGTAAAAGAAATGAAGGAATTAAGTGAAAATTCAGAAGCATATAATTTAATGTAGATAGACATGCTATAATAGTTAGAATCATGATTATGTAAAGGTTTCTAAATTTAAATAGAGTTGTTGGGTTTTTGGTTTGTTTGTTTGTTTAGTATTCTATCTCCTTTTAACAGTATGTAAACTTTACTATTAGAAGAAATGTAATAAGACCCAATGCCTTTATTTACAGACATAATACTGCCATGGAACTTAATTTTTCTAACTATCCAATTTGAGAACAAGATTATCTTTTAACGAAATAGAGGATGTGTCTAGAATAAAGATCTATCTATTGTATAGGGGGAAAGACATTGGGAAGAAAAAAATCTTAGAATCTTAGATCTAAATGATACCTTAGAAATTAATTCATTTCTTCTCATAGTTATACAGATTTTGTTTTTAAATGATATCCAAAGGTATGGATGGATTTTTCCTAGAAAATGAAAACCCAGGATTAAAAATCATTGACTTCTATTTGACTTATTTCTACAAGCAGCCATTTTCCATCTTTTTCATCTTTTTCCTTTTTGCAGTGGAACTTCTTTTGTTCAAATAATATAAGGCTTTCTTCCAACTGACTCAGAAGATCGTAAAATACAGTATTTTGAGCCCAAATAGAAGAATTTATGCATATTAGAGTGATGATATTTTAGCGTTTTCTCCTGATTTACTGGATTTCATGTAAAACAGAAAAATATTGTATACTAATTGCAAGCATACCAAATCTAAAACTTCAGAAACTAGATCCAAGTTTTAACTAGATGATTTTTTTTCAGCAATACAAACTGTCTAGCCCAAGTATTTATTTTGTATCTTCTTTTCAGGTTACATGTGCTTTGGTCCTCAACATCTTCTGCATAATTACTACAGTTTTTGCAATAGGTTTAACAGTATTTGAGTTGTCTAAGTTTCATTCTGTGTCATATAGGAATTATGGACAAGCGGTAAGTGACCAATTCTATAGGAACATGTTAACTTCAAAATGATTCTTTTCAGGGGTTTTGAAGCCTTAAGAGGTGAATAAGGACTAAATAAAGTTTTTGTTGGCCCTCACAAAATTCTTTGATTTAACAATAAACTATTAATTGAAAGTTCTAATTCAAAAATAATTCTAATGTGATTTTTTTGGTAAATATTAATAGAATATTTGAATTCTTGATATGCCCAATTAAAATCAAGCAAATAAATAGTTTGAAAGCTCTAATGGTTAAGTGTATGTGCATTAGGCATAGGATCACTGGTGATTCTCTTAATGAAAGAAAAGTATAATCCTAGACCTTACAACCATTCTTAAAATCAACAAAAAAAATTCTGCTGTTGATGCATATAGTTGAAATTGTAGACACCTAATAATTTCTGGTTTATGCCTGAGTTAAACTTGTTTTATCATATTTTTCAGACATGTTAGTTCATCCTTGCATTCAGTTTTTTGCTCATATCAAATCATAGATCATATGATATGTATTTTAGCTTTATGGTTGGTTCTATTTTGTGTCTTCATTTCTTATTTATTTTATTTTACACTATTAAATTTTACTTTTAGTTTATGTTGTTATGGGAAAGCCGGGATGACTCAGCGGGTTAAGTGCTCGCTTTGAAGCCCCGAGGACCGAGGATCAAATCCCGGCTCCGGCCCAGGCAGACCCACATGCTGAACTGGAGTGTGCTTCCCGAATGCAGTGAGGCCCCCAGTTCAGTTCAAAATAAATAAATAAATAAATAAATAAATAAATAAATAAATAAATAAATAAACAAATTTATGTTGTTAAATTCTCACTGGAACAAGAAAGCTTACAAAGAAACAAGTTAATAAAAGCTGCCTAAAATGTAACTTTCCACTTCAGTTTTCTCAGTTCTACTCATTTTTCAAAGGCCCTACCTCTTTCTGAAGCCCAGCTAGATATGAGTGGCTCAGGGTGAACCTCCTGTCCCCTGTAATTATTGAGCAAGTTTTTATCCATTTTGACATACCGGTACTTAACCTTATCACATGGTACCTTACATTGTTAGATTTTTCTGTCCTTTCTACTTGAATATAAACCTTGAGAAAAACAGGAATTTTTTGTGTGTGTGTCATTTCATTCTTACCATCTAATTTCTACCACTCAAAGTTTATTTCATATAAATATACTAAATAAACCCAACAAAAAAAGAGGAAGAGATGAAGTGGAATGAGAGAGAATTATATTATTCTTTCTAGGTGCGACTATCACTCTTGTCTTTCCATACCCAGCATAAAACTATATTTATATTCAGGATTAGTACCAATGTCATTCCGCCTGAAATGTAGATGAAAGTATCAGATTGAAACAGAAGGGATCCGCTTTATTTATCCCAGCAATCACCTATACTTCCCAGTGAAATACTGTGTTTTGAACTTTTTAAATTTACTTATCCTTCCATATAATATTACAACCATTTTTCTGTGAGATTTTTATCACCAAACGTAAATTTAAGTAAGTTTGTAATGCATAATAGCTATTCTAATTCCTGAGGATTGCTTGATGGAATCTCTTGGTAGCCACCTTATCATTGGAGACAGAAAAGTCAAATCTTATTGACTGAAGACTTTAGATAGTGAGCTGTGCCAGGGGCTTGCAGTAAAGACACTAATGAGAACAAAGCATTGTAAGAAGTGCAATAGGGTGAGTGAGGAAGATCAAGAATGGAAACTGTAGTCAATGGATTGGGGAAATAAAAGCCAGGAACAGTGGAGCAGAAGAAGGCAAAGGCGTAGAAATGCCAAGAGAAATCAAACAGTGAAACAGGCTTATCCTTATTTTCCTTCCTCTCATACTAGGAGTTCCTTCTTTATTTTTATTTATTTATTTTTATTTTTGACAGAGAGAGAGATACAGAGACAGAGAGAGAACTGAACTGGGGGAGCTCCCAGTTCAGCATATGGTTCTGCACGGGCCGGGGCCGGGATTCGATCCCTGGTCCCTGGCGCTGCAAAGTGAGCGCTTAACCCACTGAGCCATCCCGGCTTCCCCAGGAGTTCCTTCTTTACACATATTTGCACTTACTAAAAAAAGAATAATGCAAGGTTTCTCCTTGTTTTCTGGTTTCAGAAACTTGGGAGGGAAGTTTCACGGATTTTACTGTTCTCCTACTCCTTGGAGTTAGCGATTGCATTTACATATTCCATCTTTGGCTGTATTGAATTGGTAAGTGTTTATCTCTCTCTGGCATATATAATAATTTTAGGATATAGAAAAGTGTTATGGAGAAAAATAAAGCAGAGTAGGGAAACAGGCAAAGATCATTTTGCATGGGGTAGTAAGGGAAACCGACTCTAAGAAGGGACTAACTGAAGTGCAGAGGTAACTATAAGGCTACATGGAAAAAGAGTTTGCCAGGAAGAGGGAATGGGTAGGGCTTCCAAAATGGCTGAGTGAGAATATGGCAAATCTCCTTTAAAAGAAAGAATAAAACTGGACAAAAGTGTCAATAAACAACCTTTTAAATATTCAAAGCTTACAATAAATTGAGAAATACTTATTTCAGAAAATGTATGCACCTCAGTAAGAACACTGGATGCCTGTGACATTTGAGCGTGGTGCTGCTCCAGTCCCCCGCACCCACCTTGCAGAAGCTGACCTGGGTGGGTCAGACCAGGAAGACCAGCCACCTCACTATTACAGAGGGCTGATTCTGCTCAGAGCAGAGCACAGACCGTCATGACCAGGACTATTTTTTAAATAACAATAGTGATCTCAGTGGCAAATAACCTGGAAAAGCCAATATAACACCTAGCCTAATTGAGATTGCAATACTTGTTGGGGCAAGAAATTGACTGGCAACTATCTGAAAACTTAACAGGCTAAGTCTGAGAACAAGAAAGTCTGTGTCCTACTTATTCCTTGTGGTCTGGAAGGTTATAAATGTGCATTAAGGGGACTGGAGAGGGTCCTAGTGCACATTTATAATAAAGCTACTCACATCAGGCTGAATAAGAGGCCTTCCAAATACAAAGTAAATGCTGAGGCAGATTTACAAATGGCTTAAAATTTTAGTACATTTCTCAAGCTACACAGATTCATTGACAAAGGGTAGAAGTCAGAGGCCACACAGGGCAAGACACACAGACTACACAAAATTAGTACAGGCAAGTCACAAAAGACAGTAATGACAACCACTCCTGCAAAGAACAGGAAGCAGTGACCCATACACTTGAAAAAAGCAGTCAATAAATGTAATCTTTTGTGGGGAAGGGAAAAGAAATGTTGGACTTCACAAAGTCTTCAAAGGATTAAAGGAAAATGTGTGAAGAATTAACCAATGCTGGGGAAGCCAGGATGGCTCAGTGGGTTAAGCGCTCACTTTGCAGCCCCGGGCACCAAGGATCGAATCCCGGCCCCGGCCCGTGCGGACCCATATGCTGAACTGGGAGTGCTCCCAGTTCAGTTCTCACGGGGGTGAGACCCTGGCCTAGTTCCTGCCCTGTGCAGCCCCGCCCACCTGTGGAATGAAACTATGTGGAAAAACCAATGATGTGCAACTATGGACACTGCTCTGGACCCTCCCCCTTCTCTCTGTCTCTGTATCTCTCTCTCTCTCTCTCTCTCTCTCTCTCTCTCTCTCTCTCTCTCTCTCTGTCAAAAACAAACAATAAAAATAAATCTTTAAGAATTAACCAATGCTAATGACTCATCAAATAAGAACATCAATGTCTAGGGAGATACTGAGATAGCTCAGCGGTTGAGTGCTTGCTTTGCAGTGAGGTTTGGGGTTCCATCCACAGCCCTGGCCTGTGCAAGCCCCATATGCTGAACTGCTGCATAACTGGAAACCCCCCAGAGGGTTTCTCACCTCCCATGCGGGAGGCCCTCAGTTCAGTTCACACCCTGCACAGCCTCACACCCACCTGTGTGGAATGAAACCATATCACAACTAATGATGTACAACTGTGGAGACTGCTCTGGGCCTTCCTACTTTCTCTGTCTCACCTTCTCTCAAAACAATAAATCTTAAAAAAAGAAAGAAAGAAAGAATATCAATGTCTATTACTTTGTGATGGTGGTATCACAGTGTTTGCATATGTCTAAATTCATCAAATTGTGAACATTAAATATGTGCAATTCCTTGCATATCAGTTATGCCTCAATAAAGCTGTTAAATATTTTAAATAAAAATATCAATGAAAATTTATTAAAAAGAACTAAATAGAAATCCTGGATTGAGTTTAAAAATAGTTACTGAAATGAAAAATTCATTAGAGAGATTTAAGAGCAGATTTGAACTGACAGAAGACAAAACCAGCAAACATGCTAGAAAAATATAGATCAGTCTGAAGAACAGGGAAAAAAAGAAGAAAAATGAACAAAGCCTCAAAGATCTTTGAGACACCATCTAATGCACCAACATATGCATAAGGAAAATCCTAGAAAATGAGGGAACAGGGGGGAAAAAAAGCAAAGAAATAATGGCCAAAATTTTCTCAGGTTTAATGAAAATATACATATGAGAAACTCAGTGATCTTTAATTGGAATAAACACAAACAAATTCACTCTTAGACACCTCAGAGCCAAACTGATTTTTAAAAAGAGAAAATCTTGAAAGTAGCAAGAGAAAAATGACTGTGTGCGATGCAACCACACTAAGACTGAGCTGACTTCTCATCAGAAATGATGGAGGCCTAAAGGTACTGGACAATATATTGAAGTGTTGGAAGGAAAAACAGTCAAGCATGAAATCTATATCCTTTAAAACTATCCTTCAAAAATGAAGCTGAAATAAAGGCATACACAGATGAAAACAGAGAATGTGTGGCTAGCAGAGTTGCCTTATAAGAAACAATATAGGAAGTTCATTAGATTGAAAAGAAGTGATATCAGATGCAACTCAAACACACATGAAGAAATAAAGGGCATCAGCAGAGGTCATTATGTAGAAAATTATACAAAAAAAAAAAGTATAAATATATCTTTTGTTCTTTCTTCTCTTAACTGACTTAAATGACAATTGCATAAATTACACTGGGCCCACCTGGATAATTCAGGATAATCTCCTTCTTTTAAGGTCATGTTATTATCTCCCTTAATTTCATCTATCACAACTATTCAACTCTACCTTGAGCCTGAAAGCTGTCACAGACAATACATAAATGAATATATATGTCTTTGTTCCATTAAAACATTATCAAAATAAGTGGTGGTCCAGATTTGGTCCAGTTGTCATAGCTTGTCAACCCCTGTTCTATAGATGTATATTTTCTCCTTTTTTTCTACAAAATTTTAAAGATTTATTTTTATTGTTTTTGACAGAGAGAGAGACAGAGACAGAGAGAAGGGGGAGGGCCCAGAGCAATCTCCATAGTTGCAAATCATTGGTTTTTCCACATAGTTTCATTCCACAGGTGGGCGCGGGGCTGCACAGGGCAGGAACTGAGCTGGGGTCTCACCCCAGTGAGAACTGAACTGGGGGAACTCCCCAGTTCAGAATATGGGTCCTCAAGGGCCAGGGCCGGGATTTGATTCTCGGTCCCTGGGGCTACAAAGTGAGCACTTAACCCACTGAGCCATCCCAGCTTCCCCTCTACAAAATTTTAAAAGAGATAAGATTACAAAAGCAATAATTATAACACTGTATTGTTGGTATATAACATATGTAGGTGTAATATATATGACATTAATAGCACAAAGGAAGAAGGAAGGAATAAGAGCTACATGAGAACAAAGTTTCTGTATTTTACTGGAGTTAAGTTAGCATTCAGCTGAAGCAGATTATTATAAATTAAGATGTATATTGTAATCCCTAAACCAATGACTAAGATAAATCAAAATATGATAATAAAAAATCAAATTAAGATAGTACACAGAAGTATTTAATTTTTAAAAAACAAGTAAAGGATGAACATAAAAGACATGAGGCACAGAAAACAAATAGCAAGGTACTAGACATAAATCCAACCATTTCAATAATAGCATTAAAATAAAACTACAATGAGATATTAAGAACCTAACAGAATGACTAAAGTTCAAAATATAATTCTAAGTGATCATAATGACTGTGGAGAAAAGAAATCTCTCACACACTCCAAGTTGAAATATAAATTATTACAACTCTGAAAATTTGGGGCATTATTTACTAAAAGTTAAGGTGTGCATACCCTCTCAGTAATTTTTTGTTTTGTTTTGTTTTTTTGGTTTTTTTTT
>PVKE010031296.1:0-19120 GCA_004027555.1 Craseonycteris thonglongyai
GAAATAGAGAATGTATGTGTGAGGTAGACAGGCAGACTTAAACAGTATATTAAATAAGGTCTCTTTAAGGAAGTGACATTTGATTTAGAAATGTAAATGAAGTAAGAGACTCATGTGAATATCTAAGGGCAAATCCTTCCATGCAGGAGGAACAATAAATGATTGAAGGGTGCAAAGGAGACAGTACGAAGACCATTGTGGCTATAGTAGAGTGAATGATGGGACAGGTGATTAGTGATGCCATCAGTTAAGAGGGCAAAGTATCAGGGCCAGATGTTCTGTTAATTCTCACTTTAGGACTGAAGTATCCCTGTAACCAAGTTTCCACAGGGAAGGTAAAACCAATGACTCAGGTACTCATATGCATCAGATAGATGCACGTTAGCATATTTATCTCTAAAATCCAGTTTACAAATGAGGAATAAGGTTCATACTGGCTAAGTCTCACATAGTCTCTGCTGTAAACATCGTATGTCCTCATCATTTTGGCATATGAGCTGAAGGTCCTTGTTATAGGGTTGTGCAAGAAATGCTTGATTAAGCAATATTTAACAAATTTATTTCATAGAGAATTTATACAGAGCCTTTATTATACTGAGATGTATTCTGACTATCCAAAAAGAGGACATAGTTTATAGAGAATGTCTGCATTTAATATACTTAGGAAACAAATTAACATTTTGTAGAAAGCTAATTGTAACATGATGCTATAAATTATAGTCCTACGTGTATTTATTGTGCTGATGGTTAACATGGAAGAAGAATAGGAGCATCATTTGTTATTCAAATCTATTTGGTTCCTGAGTTCAGCTAGTGAGGAGCCAGATACATGGAGACAATGTGTATATCTAAAAATGTGTTCAAATCTATTTAGTTCCTGAGTTTAAAGAGTTAGGGACACCTGTATGTTTTAATGGATGAGCAGCAGGTAAGCAGTTCCATCTAACATTTGTAAAGGTAACATCTAAAAATATTTTGTTATAGTCAGCAAACAACTGCAATCTCAAGTAGAATTTTTATCAGGTTTCTCATTTTAAATGCATATTTGCTCTCTTTGAAACAACGAATTTTCAAAGCAAGTATTTCCATATGAATACAATGCTTGTTTTTAGGATGACAGTTACTTATTTATGTCCAGGCAGATATATTATAAAATATTCATTAGCACTAGCATATCTTTAAGAGAAAGCTAACAGCTTCATGTCAGAGGCACCATGCTTCATAAGATTATGATTTAAAATATTTCTATTTGCAAAATGAAGCCAATTAATAATTCAACTTGCTCTGAAATGCCACAACCAATACAACCGCTTCTAATTCAACTATGGAACAATATTGTAAAAGACAATTACCTTATAAAATATACCATTTTTGTTTGAGCCAGACATACAAAAAATAGCAAGCTTTTTAAAGAATGGGCAGTATGTATTAGCAGACAGAAAAGTTCAACATAAAGCAAAAGCAATTACTACCAGGAGCAAAGTGAGTTGTCTATAAATGACAGATGGGAACTGGAACAAAATAGCGTCAAGCAATGATTCTCCAACATTAAAGAGCACAGGAATCACCTGGGGAACTTATTAAAATGCAGATTCTGATTTAGTAGGTAGAGTGGGGCCTAGGATGGTAGATTTCCAATGAGTTCTCAGGTGACAATGATGGTACTTGTCCATGGACCTAACTTTGAGCAGTAATCAGTAAAGTATACTATCTACAAAGTTCTTACACATGGGATCCTGTTGAAAGACCCATCCTACAGGAGACAAAATAATAACCAAATACTTCCCTTACAAATGTTTTTAGGCTTAATTGATTGGAGAAGCGATGGTAAGTTCTCTAAAGTCAAAATCTAAAATCAAAACACCCAGAAAGCACCACTCACCCTAATAACCTTCAAAATCATAAAAATTTCAACTGATATTTGAGATTGGGAAAAAGAGATTTAAATATCTTGGACAAAAAACAGTCGCTCAGGGCCAGAATAGGTGACTAGAGGGGGTGGGGTGTGTGGGTCATATGTTTTTTTTGTCAAAAACTGCTGAATACTCAGCATGGTGTGGGCAGGTGCACTGTTATGCGCCACTCATTGTTTGAGTAAATCACCCATCATGAAATCAGCAAATGCACTGAAAGAGTCTCAAAAAAAAAAAATTCACTGAAGCCGAATGTGGCCACTCACAACAATGCCAGCTGGTACACAGAACAGACATATACTAATTAACAAACTTGAATCAGTAATTAAAAAACAAACAAACAAACAAAAAATCCCCAGCAAACCAAAGCCCTGGACCAGATGGCTTCACTGGTGAATTTTACTGAATATTCAAAGATGAATTAATGCCTAGCCTTCTTAAACTATTCCAAAAATTTGAAGAGAATGGAAGGCTCCCAAATTTATTGTACCAGGCTAGATTAACCTAATATTAAAACTAGACAAAGATACCACAAAAATAGAAAATTATAGGCCAATATTGCTGATAAACATAGATACAATAATTCTTGACCAAATAACAACAAATCAAATCCAGCAATACATTAGAAAAGATTATACACCATGATCAAGAGGAATTTATTCCGAGAATACAAGGCTGGTTCAATATCTACAAAGCAATTAATATGATAAACCACATTAACAAAATGAGAAATAAAAATCGTATGATAATATCAATAGATGCAGAAAAAATGTATGACAAAATATATCCATTTGATAAAAACTCTCAGCAAAATGGAGATACAGCAAACATGCTTCAATATATTATAATAAAGGCCATATATGACAAACCCACACCTAACATCATACTCAATGGTGAAAAGCTGAAAGTTTTTTCCTGAATATCAGTAACAAGACAAGAATGTCCACTCTGTCAACATTTTTATTGAACATAGTATTGAAGTCCTAGCCACAGCAATCAGACAAGAAAAAATGCCATTCAAAATGGAATGAAAGAAATAAAAATGTCATTATTTGCAGAAGAAATAAAGAAACCAGCCCCCCAAAAATAAAATTAATACATATTAATATTCAGAAATTAATTCCACTTTTATACACCAACAATGAACTATCAGAAAGAGAAATTAAGAAAACAATCCCACTTACAGTTGCATCAAAAACAATAAAATACATATAAATAAATATAGCAAAGGAGGTAAAAGATGCATACCACCAGTCCTCACTTAACAATCTACCTGTTTACCAACCACTCAGACTTACAACCAGTTCTTCACCATGGGGAATACTTTCTCAGTCTGTGTGAGTCTTGGCAATCCTCTTTCTCTGGCTTTGTCTCATTATCGCAGTCAATTAGCATTCATTACCCAAAGTGTTCACAATTATGCAAAACTACGTATTTCATTTATAAATATGGTGTTGCATAATACCTATTGAAAAATCCATACCCTATGGCACCATGACACACCTAAAAACATCTGCCTTTAAGCTCCTTGTTATCAATTGATTTGTTTAATGACCTAGTCGTAGGAACAAAACACGGTCATCAGAGTAGAGTGCCTGCACTTGAAAAACTACAAGACATTGAAGAAAGAAAGTGAAGAAGATACAAATAAATGGAAGGATATATCATGCTTACAAATAGGAAGAATTAATATTGTTAAAATGTCCATACTATACAATCTACAGATTCCAAGAAATCCCTGTCAAAATACCAATGGCATTTTGCACATAAGTAGAACAAATAATCCTATAGTTTATATGGAACCAAAAAGACCTGGAGTAACCAAAGCAACTTGAAAAAGAACAAAGTTGGAGGTATCACACTACCTGATATCAAACAATACTACAAGGATGTGGTAAGGAAAGCAACATGGTACTGGCATAAAACCAGATGGTAGGTTTGTAAAGTGGTGCAGCCATTATGGAAAACACTACAGAGGTTTCTTCTAAAATTAAAATTAGAACTACCATATGACGTAGCAATTCTACTTCTGGGTATTTATCTGAAAAAATCCAAAACACTAATTTGAAAAGATATATGGACCCCTACATTTATTATAGCATTAGTTACAATAGCCAAGATATGAAAGCCACCTAAGTTTCCATCAATAGATGAATGGATAAAGAAGATTTGGTACATATATACAGTGGAATATTACTCAAGCAAAAAAAAAAAATACTAATAATAGTAATGAAACCTTGCCATTTGTGACAATATGGATGGTCTTAATGGATATCATGTTATATGAAATAAGTCAGACAGAGAAAGACAAATACCTTATCATTTCACTTATATGTAGAATCTAAAAAAGGAAAATAAAAGAAACTCATAGAATAAATTTATGTTTGCCATATAGAAGGGTGGTGGGAAAATGGGTGAAAAAGGTAAAAAAATTAAGATCTACAAATTGTCAGTTATAAAAACAGTCAATTAGATATAAAATATAGCATAGGGAATATAGTCAATACTACTGTAATCATTATGTATGTCAGAATGGTACTAGATTTATTGAGGTGGTCATTTTGTAGGTTATACAATATGTAATCACTATGTTGTACAGTTGTAACTAATATAATATTGTAAGTCAACTGTAAAAAATAAAAAAAAATTTAAACAGAAAGAATATAAATTAAGTTGAATTTATTTATGTAGGTTTTTATTCAGATAGCTCATTCAGGATATATATAGCAGCTGCAAAAACACATCAACCCTCAGCCTTCTGTCTTTTCCTGTCTGTCTCTCTCGTTCTCTGTCAAAAAAAAAACAATAAAAATAAATCTTAAAAAAAAAAACCACATCTAAAAATTAAGTTGTTAGGTTTCCTTATAGTAATGCATAACATACTATTTCCTATCCCTCAAAACTAAAAAATGTAGTTTACTTTTCTCAAAAGTAGCATTTTAATGCCTTTCAAATATTTTTCTCCTTCACCAGATCTGTTTAATAAATATTTGTTTAGCTCCTTAAAAGGGGTTAGGTAAAAATATGAATGAAAAATAGTCACAGCCTTCAAGAACCTATAGTCAAAGCTGCCACCAAATAATAAATCACATGGGGATGCCGGGATAGCTCAATAGGTTGAACACTTGTTTTGCAAACGCCAGGTCTGTGGATTGAATCCAGGTCCTGGCTGGTGCAGACCCATATGCTGACTGCAGTGCAACTGGTAACCACCACAGTAGCAGCAAAGGTTCTCGCCTCCCATGTGAGAGGCCCCAAGTCTAATTCCCACCCCGTGTGGTACCACATCTACAAGCGTGGAATGAAACTATGTCACATCTACTGATGTATAACTATGGAGACTGCTCTGGGCCCTTCCTCCCTTCCCCTTCTGTGTGTCTGTCTCACCTTTTCTCAAACAATAAAATAAATCTTAAAAAAATATATAAATCACATCTCTCTACGGTGGCTCAGACTAGGTGTCTATACATGGACAAGGAAGAAAATGCAAAGTGACACTTCTATTTATGTTTGTAAAACAAAAACAAAACTTTATGTGCACTCTACAATAACATAAGTTTGCTTTCTACATTTAAATTTCAAAACATGTAGAGCAAATATATGTTAAAAGTTAATTTAAATTAAAAAAGTAGATTTTATCTTTAATAACTCTTCTCAATCATTTTCTCTTGTATAGAAAAAGAGTATATTTAGACATACTTTCCATTAACAGTCCCTCTCTTAGAATTCCTCAGAATTGTCATATTGTTAAAGAAAGGGGTTAAAGGCAGATTCCTTATTAATGATTTCTTTGTCAATCAAAAAGCAAACATTTACTTAAAAAGTAAAAAGCCTTAGAGAAAAAATACTGAGCTACTTTTGTTAAGAATTAATATTGGTTTATTATTACAGTAGATTCTCAGTTAACTAGAACTCAAGCAACTGGCAAAACTCTCAAGCTGCTGGTTGCTTGAGAGTTTTGCCTGTTGCTTGAGAGTTTTGCAGTTGCTTGAGAGTGCTGCATACAATCACCTGGCATCTACCAATCCCCGTGCATGCTGGTTAACTGAGGGTCAACTGTATTGTTATATTCTGTTGATTACATTACGTTGGTTACCTGTGGTTATTGTAGTTAACTTTTATTAAACATTTTTTAAGCGTTTACTCTGTTCTAAGTACTTTACATTTATTAGCTCATTAAATCTTCACAGTCACTGCATATGGTAGATAGTATAATTAGCTCATTTTAATAGAGAAACTAAGGCAGAGATTTTAAATGTAATTAAAGTTACTTATTCAAGTAATATATGACAGACTATCATCTAAAAACCCACAATCTGGGTCCAGAATACATGCTTGTCACCATTACCTTAGTCTGACTCCTAAAAACTCGAACTAAAGGTCATCTTTTAAACTCCGAAAAACTAAAACTAAGTCCTAAATGGATTAAAGTATTTAGAGGGTAACAATAAGCATATGGGACCATAAAGAGCTGAAAATGTAAACTTAAATATTAAGGTAAATGAATAGATAGTTGTTAAGTGAATTGTTAGGAAAACTAGGATGTATGAACAAAATACAGCATCAATTTGTTGAGAATAAACTAGAGAGAACCATCAAGTCCTCTTTCTGGGGCCAAGGGCTGACCTTTAATGAACAAGCAGTCCTCTATCCATTGTAGTTTCCATAGTGTCTATTACCAACACTATGTAGTGTCTATTACCAACATTGTATGAGCTAATCTGAGCCAAAGGCAGATCCAATCAAATGACTTAGTACCTACAAAAAAACTCAGAGCAGGGCATGGCACAGAAATGGTCACTAGATGTTAACAGTTATCATTATTGTCATCTAAAATATTAATATTTTGGTGCATGGAGAACAAAACATCAATTGCACAAGGACTGCTTGTATTTATTCAGGGATTCTTCTATTTACTTTTAGTGATATTTCTGTGCAAATCAACTGAAAGAAATCTGTGAGCTTTTTACTTTAGGTTAGTGAATCAGTGTGCTTCCAAAGTCTTAAAGTCACTGGTGATGATAAAATTCAGAACCAATGTGTCCAGAGGCAAAGTCTGGAAGAGCAATTTATGCTGCTCTCTGTCATCTGGGAGCTGGGAAGGGTAAGAAGTGAAACAAAAGAAGACTGATAATATCTTCTCTTTAACCTCAATCCCCAGCATTCTATACCCCTCTCAACTCTCAAGGGCTTACTAAATTTCTTATTTTTACTTTCCTCTCAACTGTAGCAGTAAGTATTGAAGGTCTCTAATGCATGAGGCGTGTGCCATTTAATTACTTAAATAGCACTGTGAGGAAATCATCCTGCTCTTTCTGGAAGAGACACAGACCTTGAAATTGGACAGATTTGGTTTGGAACCCCAGCTTTGCCATATAGCAATAGTGGGACATTGGGCAAGTTTTTAATCTCTTTATATCTCATTTGTTTCATATGTAAATGGAGAGTAAGTGCAGAATACTATAAAATTAGAAATATACTTACTAGAATAAACACTTTATAAATAAGTCTATGCCACCACATATTTTTAAAAATTTCTCAGAATTCTACTAATTTCTATAATGCCATTTAATAATATTTGATCATTTAACCCTATTTATTAGCTTTACTTCCTAATACTGTCTCATAATGACATTGCTTTACTAAGTGGGAAGACTTAAAATGTTTTAATAATCCATGGCACTATATCACTAAGCATTTGTGATGCCTCGTGTTGCTTGAGCAACCTAACAGCAAGAGATAGCTAACATGGCAGTCTTAATGGATGTGGTATGTATTAAGGACAAAATGATACATCCCTTCCTACTTTGCCCAAAGTGATATTTTTGTGCTCTAAATACTTACTAATGTATAAAAAACAAGGAAATAAACCAAAAGTATAATTTAGCAAACCTAGTTTTTCTGATATCTTTGTTAATAATTCAGTAACATGACTTTAGGTTAAAACTTGAAACGCAGAATCAAAATATTTTTTTAAAACCTTTTATATTTTATAACAAGCTATCATAAAATAACTTTATATAATTTCATACACATTTAAAATGTGTGGATTTCTCACTTCCTATATGAAAAAAGCTCTTAAGTCTCAAAATTTAAAAGTCAGCCTAACACATTAATTCATTTTAAATAAATTACCTAAAATTATGTAAAATTTTCTATTTATTGCTTTTTCACAATAATTCAGTAAACGGCTCTTACATTAATCTATTCATTAGCAACTATTTGCTGAGTTTCTATATAAAAAGCACTATACTATTCTCCAAGGAAGAGTCAAATATGTCTGGTTTGATCATTTTTCACTGACTTTTAGAAACATACCATAGAGGACATTAGACACATTTTTGGTAGTATAGCAAATGGAATAATCATTTCTGCCTAAATAAGTATGAAAGACTAAGAAAAATATGTTTTTTAATTGTGCCTTAGATGATCAGCATTTCAAAAATATGCTCTGGGTCCAGGAGGGCAATCCAGGGAAGTAAACCCATTACATAAAGCTAAGAGGTGACAAAGGTTCAAAGCACAATAAAAAGTCCAACTTGGCTGGAACATAGAGTATATGTACATAAACTTTTGGATACAACTGACATTAGATCAGCAAAGGCATGGAACAGCAACCTAAATATTAATTATTCAGTAGGCAACTGCAGTCAAAGAGGTTTGGGAAGATGATAGTAAAAGAAATAAATGTAGCGCTTCAGACACATTAATATAGATTGAAAAGTAGGGGAAGACAGCTGGGAGGCTACTGCAAAGTCCAAATGAGAAGAATGTTATCTGTAATAAACAGTAATCCTGGGAGTAAGAAGAGAAGGAAGTAGAATGAGAAAGGTATATGAGCAGAAGAAAAGAAAAACCATAAAGATAGCAGCACATCTTTCCATAGGTACTGGTGTGACTATGCTCCTCAGATGCACCAGCATCCAGAAAAAAATTATTTGTAAGCTGTCACACTGTGGCAGCATTTTTTCCCTCCTTACTGCTCAAGATGACTTCATATAATGAAAATGACCTATGCAGTTTACCACCAAGAACATTAAGGGCTGCCCAAAGGCCATATTCCTCAGATATGTCCTCTGCTCCTTGAAGTTCTCCCTATTGGTCACTAAAATCTTCACAGAAGACCTCATAGTGCTACCTATTGCTTTCCACTGGAGTTTCAGTATTCACCTGCAGCAAAGAATCCCTAGAGATAGACCACCTGTGCCTTGGTGCCTGGATTTGTGGTCTTAGCTTTCATGACACACCATCTATGGCTAATATCCAAATGACAAGAGTCCTTAAAAATACCAGTGCTTTAAACTGGTCCATCTAGATTATTTCTTCACAGCAAACTATAGACTTCTAGTCACTTGAGAATCTTTGCTACATTATCCACACAGCCCTATCTATAACTGCTAAAATCCAGCCTGCTAATATATTCCAGACAGTCATATTTGCCAAATTTTTCATTTTTTTAAGGCTTTTTGACTGTCCAATGCCTTAGAAATTATAATACAATAATATACTAATAATTGCTACCAATTACTGGGTGTTATGTAAAATGTGTTCAACATTTTATAAACATTTCCTAGCCTTACCAACAGCTTGTAAGTATATTTTAAACTTCATTTTTAAAAAAGATTTATTTTACTGTTTTTGATAGAGAGATAGACAAAGAGAAGGGGGAGGACACAGAGCAGTCTCCATAGTTGTATATTATCACTTTTCAACATAGTTTCATTCCACACAGGTGGGAGGGGGCCAAGCAGGGCAGGAACCATGCCAGGGCCTTCCTACATCAGAAGCATGCCCCCTCGAGCCAGGGACCAAACCAGGAGCCTCCCACATGGGAAGCTCACCCCAGCGAGAACTGAACTGGGGACCACACCCCACTTTAGCATATGGGTCATCACAGGTTGGGGCCAGGATTCAATCCTCACACCCAGGGGCTGCAAGGTGAGCACTTACGGTAACCTGTTGAGGCATCCTGGCATCCCTTAAACTTTATTTTTTAAATGAGGAAACAAACCAAGGGCCAGTGAAGGTAAGTAATTCGCCGAAGTGATTACTTAACCAGTACTGTACAGAATTTGCCTACAAGTTCATGATTTTTAACCAATTTATTATACTACCTTCCATTATAAATATGGGCTCCACAACATCACAGAATCATGAGATAAAATGAAAAGCAATGGGTGGATAAGATTATTAAGTCTCAAGGCCTGCATTTGAATCCAAGCTCCAGTACTTACTATTGCTGTTGGGTGACCCTGTACAAGATATTTAACCTTGATTTGTAAAATGGCAATAATAAAGTAACTACCTCATTGGGTTGCCATGAAGACTAACTAAGGAATATATATATATATCTAAAGGGACTGAAGCACTGCCTGGACACAGAGTAAGTGCAATGTGTTTGTGTCTGTTGCTGCTATTGCTGCTGTTGTTTATCATTATTATTATTACCATTCTTTGACTCCAAAGAAAGAATATAACCTTTGAAGTCAAGCCTTTAAATGTGACATACCATTTAAGGTTTATTAGTTTCTTTCACTAACACTGATCGTATGACTTTTGACAAATATAGTTTACTATCTAGTAACAACAAGGAGAAAATGATCTTCTAAACTGTAACTCCAGCTGACTTTAGAACAAGCATCTGAGAGTTACCAAGTCTGGTTGCATATTGGAATTACTAAGGTAGTTTGAAAAACGAACTTGGGCCTGTCCCAGACTTATGGCACTGGAATTTCTGGGGGAACTGTAAAATGCTCCCCTTGTCATTCTGATGCAGGTGGTCTACAGATGAGTAATGGAGAATCACATTACATAATTCTTTAAGGTGTAAAGAAAACCAACCCAGGAGATTAAAATCTCCATCTCTTCCCTAAACATGATTCTGAGATCAAGTTCTCTCAAAAGGTTAAGAAATATAAACCTTCATACATTGGGACCCTTCTGAAGGGGAAGCCATTATATTCTCAATATTTATTACTGCCTAATGGAAATGAAACTTTTGGCACTCAGTATGACAAGAATCACCTACTATGTGCCAGTCAAGCAATGTGTACCAAGACTTTTGAGTTCTCAAATATGTAGCCCTAAACTTTGATAATTTCTAAGCATTATTAAAAAGCAAGATAACCTAAAACAGACTAGTCACTTTAAAATAGAGGGATGTATTTCTATAATTTCAAGTGTGCTGAAATGAACATTAACTCTGGCTCAGACATACACATAGAGTGATACAAAGGCTTTTTGCTCTCTTGAGCTAGGACATTGTTTTCTTTCCTCTTTAGGTTTAATCCCAATAGTTAATACGTTCATCTAATCTAGGTTAGATCTAATGGCACTGCATTAAAGTTAAGGGACTACCTAGAAAGCTCTAGAGCCTGCTGGAAGAGCAGAATCCAGCAATTCACTACTGAATAGGCAGGAATTCCTTAACTTATTGCAATATACACTATTCCCCAAACTACTACTAATTAATTTAAAAACTAATTCAAATTTCTAGCTTCTATATTTAGCATAACGTTTAGGGACCTAGATAACTGAGTTAAGTGAAAGTCAACTCACTTTTCTTTATACAACCCAATACATTCATGACATTTATTTCTCATTTAGTTTACACTATCTGAGAAGAAAATAAAAGTGTCTCTCACATTTAGTTGATTCAAAATAACATAAAATATAACATTAGGAAAACTGGTCTTTTAGGATATATAGCTCATTATTAAGTACAAAAAACTATCATGGGCACACAAAATGAATGCTATCATTTTTATCATTAATATAACTGTGGTCTGTGATTATTAGTTCTATGGACTGAAATGGACCCTAGTACTTGGAAGTCTTGGTATAGCGTTGTGTAACTTTAGAGTTTATTATTACATATACCAAGAAGATGTTGTTTATTGTCTAATGTTCTTTCCTTGAGAGTCCTTGCTCCAGGCAATACTGTAAGGTAGATCAATATTATCCTTAGTACCATACTTTTTACTCAAGCAGCCCTTGCTTCTCTGTGCAGGGCCCACTAAACCTTTTCAAATAACGATGCCCTGTGCTTCATACCTTTCCTAATCCAGCTCCCTCATCCAAACTTAAGTGTCCTTTTCCCTACAGAAGGAAGACCTGCTGGGTCTTTAATAGTTTCTCTCAAATTATGGTACTAATGGCTGATACATAATTAATGAATTATGCCTCATAGAACACATATTCATTTTCAGAACCCAAGAAAAACTACATAAGTGAGAAATGTAGAATTTCCAGGGGAGGTGAGAGAAAACACTAAGTTTTCCCTAAACTAGCAAGACCTATAAGTAGCTACTCCTTCTCTCTTAAGGCTGACCTAAATCATGGTGTGCACTAGAAGAATGGTAGGCAGAATCATCCCTCCTTTCTCTCCAAAATGCCCACATCATAATCCTTGGAACCCGTGAATATGTTATGTTAAATGCAAGGGGAAGACTGTAGATGAAATTATGCCTGCTAATCAGCTGATTTCCTTAAAGATATTATCGTGGATTATTTGGGTGGGACAATGTAATTACAGGGTCTTTAAATGGAAGAAAGGAATTCAGAAGCGTCAGAACCACAGAGATGATATCGTAAGAAAGACTTGACCAGCAACTGCTGGCTTTGAAGATGGAAGATGATCGATCATGAGCCAAGAAAAGTGGACAGACTCTGGAAGTTAGAAAAAGCAAGAAAATGGATTCTTCCCTAGAACCGCCAGAAAGGAATGCTGCCTTGCCAACACACTGATTTTAGCCCAGTGAGATCCATTTCAGACTTCAATCTCCACAACTATAATAAATTTGTGTTGTTTTAAGCAACTAAATATGTGGCAATTTGTTATAGCAGTGATAGGAAACTAATATACCAGCAAAGTACATAGAGGGAGCTGGTACCATGATTTCTTTAAAATACATGGTTGGTATTTTCCTACTGGATTACGCTGCTGCTTTACAGAAGTTGTCTCATTTGTATTTACTAGTGGTTAGACAGCTAAATAGATGATCAATTGTTGTGGCTGGAGATCAAAGAGAAAAAGAAAGATCCAACAACTAAATTAGAAATAATTTAAAGTACACTATAAAAATATCTTTAGCTGTTTAACTTCACAAAGTAGAATTGGTAAACAGAAGTCATTGGCTGGTGTGGCCTCATTTTTCCACTGTTTTATTCAAGAATGGGGTAAGAATGATTCATCAAAGGCAAGTTAACAAAACTCTATTAAACATCAAGTTATGAATGGTTCACTGTGATTTACTGGCTTACATCATTTCACTCTCCTCTGCCAGCACCCCACTGCACATTGTATATAGCACAACACTTGCCACTGTTTTCATCCTGAAATAGGGGACATGCCTATTTCCAGAAAACTGCACATGCTACCTGAAACTGAAAACCAGAATAAATGGAATGGAGTATCTATGACTCCTTCAAAATAATTTATCCCAAGCATTATCCCAGAGTAGCTGTTTCCGTCCCTCTAGCAAACATATAAGGTGCCTGAAGCAGCCTGGTGACAGAGCCTTAGCTGATAATAGCAAGAGAGGCCTTACTATGATCTGTAAACTCTCTCTCACAAAGCAAAAGCTCATTCTTTTTTTTTTTTCAATCTCTCAAAAGACTAAAAATATACCATTCCATATTCTACCCTAGCATATGAAATTCTTTGATGCAAAGAAATTATTTTGACTGTTTTGCTTCAAGAGAAAATTTGGTGCCCTCTGGTGTTGAAAAACAAGAAGATTCAGTCACCTTTACAAAATTAGCACTCCAGAGAGTCATAAAAAGCATAAATTTTAGAGCTGAATAGCATATCCCAGTGCAGCACAGGTATGAATACTCTACTAGAGAATTTTGCTCATGGACAATTAAATATTCTATTTTATTCTGGTGGAGTATTAGAAAAACATTATTTAAAAAGTAGAGCCTCTGAGGTAAAAGAATACTTTCCTATATTAACTGCTGGAGCCTGTAGTGTAGCTTTACATCCAGAAAAACAAAGACGAATGATCTAAGATAGGGGTGTCCGACCCTTTGGCTTCCCTTGGTTATGTTGGAAGAACTATTGTGGGCCACACATAGACTACACTAACAGTAATGATTGCTGATGAGCTATAAAAAGGTCTGTGCATAATTTTTGTAATGTTTTCAGAAAGTTTATGAATTTGTATTGGGTCAAATGCAAAGCCATCCTGGGCTGTATGCTGCCCATGGGTCACAGTTTGGACAAGCTTGATCTAAGACTTTATAGCAAATATAATGAATAAAAAGGGCACAATGTTATTAGGGTACTATGATTCATAACTAATTCTTACATGTATTATAAAACATTAAAGACATACAAATGGACTAAAAACACATAACACTTGTAATAATACTACTTAGCTTAAGAAGGAAAACATAACCAACAGAGTTGGAGCTCCCTACATAGGACCTCAGGTCATATTCCCCCTCTCCCTCATAGGTAACCACTCAAATAATTTGTAAAAGTAATTTTCAATTTTCTACACTTTTCTTCAATACTATGTTGTTTCTAAAATTAAAAATTAATCTTAAAATATTACTTTGTAAAAGAAAGCCCTGGTGATAGCAATTACAATGAAACATGTAGAGCCAGGGAGAAGATTCCAGCTATGTCTCCCCAGTTTGGGGACATGTGGAGGCTGATATTGTCAGGTCCCAGGTGTGAGAAGAGTAGGTGAGGCTGAATTCTCATCATCAGACAAGTTTTAAGAAAGTTTGAACAAGACAAGGAGACACTGCCAGAATGATTTTTAAAAAAGTGTAAGGGCAGAAATGGGGCAATGATAGCGACAAGAGGTGGGCAGTCAATATCTTGGTTGATGTGGTAAA
The DNA here is from genome assembly GCA_004027555.1 of Craseonycteris thonglongyai. Taxonomy (NCBI): domain Eukaryota; kingdom Metazoa; phylum Chordata; class Mammalia; order Chiroptera; family Craseonycteridae; genus Craseonycteris; species Craseonycteris thonglongyai. The sequence continues at coordinate 14,763 of PVKE010031296.1, forward strand.
TGAAACCAAATATGGAGGTTTAGAAGGCAAACCAGACACAGTCTTCCCAGTGCACACAAGGCCAAAAGAGTGGACAGCATAGCCTAGTCTTACTCATCAAACACAGTTACTAAGCTCAGTCCTACATGGTAAGTTCCAAATTTCTATCTCTACCTGGGAGTAGTTTACTGATGATTCTGTTTTCTCCATTCCCCAAACAAGTTTTGGGGAAAAAATACCGGTAGTATTCATCTTGGCTTATGTTGAACATCTGCTTTTCTTCTGGAGTCTGAAATTTTGGTATGTGCTAGGTAGAAGGTGCCTACATGACCAGCCCCCAATAAAACTGTGGACATAGAGTCTATAATAAGCATTCCTGGTGCACAACATTGTATCTGTGTTGTCACAAAATACTGCAGGAGAAATTATCTTCATTCTATGTAACTCAGTAATTCAATGGGAAGAGGACTCTTGAAAGCTTGCACCTGCTTTCTTCCCAACTTTGTCCCATGCACCTTTTCCTTGCATCCTTAAACTATAATGAAACATATTTGTTATATGACCACAGGCAGAGTCCTGTGAGTCCTCTTAGTGAATCAAAGAATGTCGGGGTGGTCTTGCAGACACACTACACAAACCATAACCTCCAGTCTAATCATGAAATATGCAAAAGACAACCTCAACTAAGAAATATTCTATAAATACCTAATTAGTATTCCTCAAAACTGTCAAGGTCATCAAAAACTAGGGAAGTCTGAGAAACTGAAAGCCAAGAGGAACCTACTGAGACATGACTACTCTAGATGGTATTGTGAAAAAAAGAAAACAAAAAACCATTCAGTAAAAACTACTGTCTTCTGTCCTGAAAGATCATTTCATAATTGTGTCTAAGAAAATCAATAAAATCTGTCATCTAATTAAACTGTCATATTTTCATTACTAAGATTTTTTTTCAATAAATCAATTTTTCTGCTTGAAGAAGAGAATGGGGAATAGCTGTTCTATATGTGTATTAGTATTATAATTCATAAGCACAATAATGTCCTCTTTTTAAAAAAACAATCAAATATGTATATATTTGGAATATAATTTTGTGAAAAATTTAAAATATCTTCGTCCAAATGCCTAAATAACTCCCTTCTCATAATGCAAGTAGCCTCAACTCATTGTTTCCTGAGGACAATGCAATATAACCATAGTAAATGGTTTAGTGATTTATTACCCCATGATATTTAGTCAATTATTTTATATTCAGCCTTTTAATGATTACTTTAATCACCTAAAAAAAAAAAACAACCCACATAGGCTAAAGGAAGTCTCAAGGAAAATTAGAAAATAGTTTGAACTGAATAAAAATAAAACATAAAAATCAAAGGGTGTAGCTAGTGCAGTATTTAAAAGAAAAATTATAGTATTAAATTCTTAGATGAGAAAAAATATTTCCTATTAATAATGTATTTTCCTACCATAAAAAGTTTTATAAGAGAAAGGAAAATAAAGTCAAAGCAAGAAGAAAGTAATAATAAATATCAGAGCAGAAATCAATGACTTTGAAAGTAGAAAATAGGAAAAATAATTGAAATCCAAAACCAATTCTTTGTAAAGATCAATAAAACTGATAAATCTCTAGTAATGGAGAGACAGAATACTAACTGTCAATATCAGGATTGAAAATGGGATATCATTACAGACCTAACAGACATTAACAGTATAATAAAAGAATACTAAGAATACACACATAAAAACTTAGATAATTCATTGGAAACAACAAAATACCAAAACTTGCTCAATATGAAGTAGAACACCTGAACTGTCCTATAACTATTAAATAACTTGTAATAAGCTCATAGTTTAAGATGTTTCACAAAAGAAATCTTCAGGGCCAAATAGCTTCATTACAAAATATTTAAGAAAGAGTAATACTAATTTTCCATAATATTTTCCCCAAAACAGAAGAGGAAAGAACACTTCCTAACTCAGTTCATAAGGGTAGCACTGCCCCAATATCAAAACTAAAGATAGTACAAAAATAGAGAAAATTTCAGACCAATATCCTTCATGTATAGAAGCAAAAAATAAAGAAATCTTTCAAAAATATTGGTAAATAGTATCCAGCAATATGTAAAAATAAAAATACAACATAATAAAGTGGTGTTTACCGTTGGATTAAAAGACAGACTCAATATTAACAGTGAAAATACATGACCATATCAACTGATACAGAAAAAGCATTTGAGGGGGAGATCAAAGATGGCGGCATAAGAGGAGAATGCCGATAACTGCCTGGGAAGGGCCTTGTGAACAGAGGGGAACCCACAGGGGAAACCCTGAGAAGAAACCTCAACTAAGAGAACCACACAACGCAGAACAACACACAAAGGTTAGAGGAAAAAAGGGGAGAGCGGGAGAGGGAAAGGGAAGCAGTGGTTCAGGGACAGACTCGGAGCGCGGCCCGGGGCTGGCAAAAACAAAGGGGGATTGGGGGACTACGGTCACAGTGGAGCTGGATCGAGGGCGGGCTGGAAGCCGAGACCTAGGGAGCGTGGAATCCCCACAAGACTGTGGACAATTTAACATCCGAACTCAAGGGACAGCACACAGTGCCCTAATCAGATCACAGAGCCTAAAGTGGAACAGGGACTGTGGAGCAGGGCGGCTGCACTTCCCGGAGGGCGGGGTGAGAGCAGGGCACCAGCCTACAATAGCTCAGCACCCCTGATTTACGGAGGAGATGGACTGTGAGGGAGCGCCTTCTGAGGACAGGGCTCTTGGAATGAGGGCTGGGGCTTGAGTGGGCATAGCTGCATTGGACGTGCTTACCGTATTTTCCGGCGTATAAGACGACCAGGCGTATAAAACAACCCCCTAATTTTACAGTTAAAACATAGGTTTAGGCCTATATTCGCTGTATAAGACTACAGCCTCGGAAGTGGGGGGTAGTCTTATACAGCGAATATAGGCCTAAACCTATGTTTTAACTGTAAAATTAGGGGGTTGTCTTATACGCTTGGTCGTCTTATACACCGGAAAATACAGGAGTGAATCCGGCGGTCTCAACAGAGCCAGGAGCATAGAGCGGCTGCCGCCAGAGCTACAGCCTGTGCGCACAGGGCTTTCCGCGCCCTGCCCACTGGGCTGCTGCGGCACCGCTGCATGCATGCACCCGGACTTTGGGCGCCCAGCCCACCGGGCCGCCGCAACACCACTGCTTGCTTGCCAGCGCGCAATTTGGCTTTTGGTGCCCCACTCACCAGGTCGCTGAGGCACCGATGCCAGCGCGCAAGTGTGCAACTGGGCTTACGGCACCCCGCCCACTGGGCCGCAGTGGCACCGCTGCCTACTTGCCAGCACGCTACTGGGCTTTTGGCACCCTGCCCACCAGGCTACCACAGTGCCGCTGCCTGCGCACAAGACTGGCTTTCGGCGCCCTGCCCACGGGGCTGCTGCAGCACTGCTGCCTGCTTGCGAGCGTGCAACTGGGCTTTTGGCATCCCGCCCACTGGGCCACTGTGGCACTGCTGCCTGCTCGTGAGTGCGCAACTGGGCTTTTGGTGTCCTGCCCATCGGGCCTCTGGGGCGCTGCAGCCCACACACGCAACTGGGCTGCAGACCGGGTCGCCGCGGTGTCATTGCCTGCGCACAGGACTGCACAGCTGACCTGGGCCTCTGCCAAGCCCCAGACCATCCAAGTACTGCCGTGCGGGTGTGGCTCACAGATACCATCGAAGGAGGGGCAGCCAGGCGGAGGAGAGAAAGACCAGAGCTCCTGCGCCCCGCCCGCACTGAACCACCAGCCCCCCTGCTGAAAGAGGAATCTGCTATTGTGTCTCAGGCCCGCCCTAGCTCCTACTCACATGCCCCCACCCCTGGCAACACCTTTACTATCCTGCTATCTAACAGCTAAAATAGCAACCTGAAGTGCCCCAGGACACAGAAACTGTCTGCTTCCCCCAACCCTCTCCCAAAATCTCCTTCTCCCACAACTGAGCCCAAAAGAAAAAATAAAGAGAACCCCATCTGATAGGCAAACCCCCAGAAGGAAAACAGACTCATGCCTAAAGCAAAAAGAACCACATCAAACACAATGCACACCTCAGAATCTAAAGCCCCTCCAGAAGATCAGGGGCAGTCTTTAGTAAAGGACCTTGCACACTTGGAATCAAACCTAAGTGAAACAGATTTCAGGGCTGCATTAATCAAGACACTCAGAGAGCTCACTCAATGCTGGCAAAGTACCCAGACACAGTTAAATGACCTCAACAAGAAATTTTCTGAACAAAATGAGTACTTTACCAACAAAATTGAGAAGCTAGAGCAGAACCAAAAGGAACTCCTTGAAATGAAAGGCATCATGGGAGAGCTGAAAAAAGAACTGACCA
>PVKE010031297.1:0-19120 GCA_004027555.1 Craseonycteris thonglongyai
CCGTTTTTGTTGGCAGAGATGTTTAAAAATGCTGAATGAGGAAGGCTTGTTTTCGTTCTACTCCACTTGGTGTGGAGTGTTGAGAACAGCAAAAGGAAACAGCTGAGAAACCCCACAATTGTAGGGACTAGCCTGGTCTTCGTGGAAGAATCCAGTTGGCTTCATTTACACCTTATTTTAAGTAAATAAACACTGGGCTTTGTGGGCATCCATTTCTGGACAGCTCAGAAAACTCCATCGTAGTATTTTACATATCCTAACAGTTGCCCCACCTTTATTTTAGAGACAGGGACTCTAAGCAGTGTGATTTGGGACCACTTTCTGAATCTGTGTGCCTTGCTTAAATACAGTGCTCGTCTCTGTCAGCTTGAGCATATGACATGGACATTCCTTAAGGCAGGGTTTAAAACATCTGCAGCCTAGAAATCAGCAGAGTTCCCCAAGGGGGGTGTTAAATCCAGAGTGTGCTGATCTGTTTCCTGTCTTTGTTATGATTTCTTCACTGTAACTGAATCTGCTTTGGCGCTCCAGTGACTGGGTATGCTGGTGCAGCTGTGTCAGCAGGCCATGGCCTGCTGGCTTAGGGGGCTCCGTTTGCATTTACACAGCGAGCTTCCAGAATCCCAGTCATGCCTATTAATTTACAGGGTAAGCCGCTCCTTGTCTGCGGATCAGCAGGTCTCCCTGGGCCGTCCATGCTGTTAAATATAATCTAATTAATGGTCATTAAGAGGAAGAGCCGTCACCTAGCTGCACTTGATCCTTGCCAAGAGAAAACTCTGGGGGACACGAACAAACTACCATACTAACAAAATGCCTGTGAAAACAGGGCCTGCCTAAAGGCAGTGAAATATTTAAGAACTGGAAGGTGTTTCCAGGCTCCTCCTTGGAGAAGCAGCCTGGCTACGCACTTGACCAGAAGGAGGGAGCAGCAGCCTCCGGCGGTGCATGCGTAGCACTGCCCTACCACCTGTGTTTTATTTTTACTTTCTAGCTGGAAAGCTGATCTTGCTGTCCCAACAGCTTTGATCCTCATGTGCGATCTCTCCAGAATCAAAATAGTGAGTAGCCGAGGGGTGACCACTGCCCACAGCCCACAGTTCAGTCAGAATCTGCTCTTTGCTGGAAGAGAAAATGTGCCTTTTAGAGATCTTGAAGATTACATAGTTTGTTCTCAAAACACTACATCAGCCGCCAGTGGGTTTCCAGTAAAGCTGTGAGAGCATTTAACGCAGAGTGGGTTTGTGACCTTTGAGCGGAGGTGTGGGAAGGCTCTGGTGAAGTGTGGAGAATAGATCACTGGTAACTCAGAAGTCATTCTGCTGTTTCCAGGTTGAAGGGGGTGCTGGGCCAATACTGAGTATTTCTCCAGAGGAGGTTTCTAGGCAGCTTTCCCTTCCCTGTGTAAAGCGTGTCAGTTGTGTGGGACTGGTTTACAAGCACAAGTTGCTTGTGGCACACTGTTGTTCCAAACTCCCTCGTGCTTTCTGGCACTCTTAGGCCAGCGAGGGGTTTGTGTTTTGTATGAAGAGTGTAGAACTAAGCAGTGTGCACAATGGAAATTAATAATGTTCTCTTTCATTCAGACTTAAACACAACATAACACCAAAGTACTTCTGCACTGAGAATTGGCTCTGATCACAGCTACAGTGTGCCTGCTGGATTTTAATCCTGTCATGCCCACCTCTATGAGACAGGGTAAATGTGGAAGTCAGATGGTTTTTCTCAATTCTGTGGCTACGTTCAATTCTGAAAAGTAGTAAAATGCACCACATAATGTATTGCAAGGCCCTCTTAAACCAGTCAGCCTTCAGCCACGTGCTCTGTAATCCCACCTGAGGGCTGCTGACATATTTTCTCATTTCACACCCTGTCTGGGTGTGCCTGATACACTTAAATATTGTGTCATTTAACATAGGTTGCACCATTTTTATAACATAATAGCATCACAGTGCCTGTTGTTTTTATTTATCTTCCAGTGTAGCGTTCCCTTGAGTTACCACATAGTCAGGGAGTGGGAAACTGATTTTTTTTTTTAACATTGTTTCTCTCTGGCATACAAGCAACATCATCTCAAAGATGTGTGATCTCTGTTCATAAAAGGTGGCCCTACTGGTGGGGATCAGGAGAATGCTTGGACATCAGTAAGATCGGAACATAAGTGATCTTCAAATACGATTCTAGCCAACATGGATCTTTCATCTCTTTGAAAATAAAATTCAAAATTCTGATTATAGGAAGCCCATTCTGGCCAATCTCAGTGGCTTAACATGTACTTATTCCGATATTTATTGAATATTTGTTATATGCCAGACTTTGTTTTGGGCTCTGGGAGGACAGCAGAGAACAAGATAGAAAATACCTATCCTCTGGCAGGTGGGGGAGATAGATAATAAACTAAAAGAAATTTTAAATAGTAATAGATGCTATGGAGAAAAACCAGGACAGGGGACCAGGTAATGGAAGTGAATGGCTGCTTTAGATAGGATGGTTAGGAAAGCTTTTCTGGGAGGAGGTGACATTGGAACAGAGACAGGAATAAAATGATGGATGCTATGATTTAGGGGAAGCATTATAGCCTGAGGGTATGATAAGCAGAGTCCCTGAGGTGAAAACAGCCTAGAGTGTTCTAGAAACAGAGCGAAGCCAGATGTTGCTAAAGGGTGTCCCAAAATTCACGCAAGAAGTAATTTTGATAGAAAACACAGGTTTATAATTAAAAATTGTAAATTTTCATTGCTCAACAATGAAAACGCGTTGTTCTTTGGTGTAGCACTCCGTTTTTAATAACCCTGAACTGTCAGCTGTCATGGTGTCTTTTTTTGTTGTTGGCAACATTTACCACACAAATGATGCAAAATTCATAGCTTGCGTGAATTTTGGGACACCCTTTAGAATAGAATGAAGGGGAAACAGAGGAGATGAGTTCAAGAAATAGGGGGCTGGGGGTCTAGAATATGTTTGGACCTGGTACCCATGGGTAGAACTTTGGGGTCTATGGAAAGCCTTTGTAGGATTCAGGTAGAGAAGCCGTATGGTGTGACCTATATCATGTAATGATTTTTCTATGGGAAAAGGATTATGGGGTATGGAGGGTTGGGAGGCAAGTGTGGGAGCAGGGAGCCCTTCAGGAGGCTGTGTCAGCAGATTAGATGGGAGGGGATGGTGTCTGTGATTAGAATGGTAGTCCTGGAGATGATGATAGGTGATAGGATTTAAGGTGTATTTTAGAAGCAGAGCTGATCAGCCCTGCTGATATGGGTGTAAGGGAAGGAGTAGTGTGAATGATATTTAGGTGTTTGGTCTAAGCCTCTTGGGGAGCAGTGGTACAGTGTTTATTGACATTGGGAAGCCTAAAGGGAGAGCAGATTTGGAATTTTGTATTAAACATGTCAATTGTGAGATGCTCATTATACATCCAGGGGGCTATCGCTGCATGAATCTGGAGCTCAATGGGGGAAGATGTGGTTACAGATAAAACTTTGGAGCCTTCAGCCTAAAGCCAAATGACTAGATGCAATTATATAAGAAAAGAATGTAGATAAAGATGAGGGCTAAGGACTGAGCCCGGGGTATTATTTAGAGATTGAGAAAGAGGAAGAACTAAGCATTGTATTCTGTGAAGTTCAGCACTGACACCCCTAGTAGAACATGGCCATTTCCTCCCTCTCAGCAGACAGCTCTGTGCTCTTCCTGTGTGCTGGGGGCGGGGAGTACAGGGCTTGGTGATTTTCCTCCTTCTTACTCATTTCTCTCATTTTCCTCTTCCACCTCTTTCTTCTACTTCTCCTTCTACTTTCCTGTCATGATTAAATCCCAAATTCTAGAGCTCCCCAACTTGGCCAGGAATGGATCTTGTCCTGTGTCTTAGCACATTTCTGTCTTTGCTGATCTCTAGAAAAAGCCCAGTGACATTGATCATGCAACAGTAATTCAGAATTCTTCCTTGCTAAATTCACTGTCATTTCTAAGTAGGGAAAGTTGGACTGGGTGGCGATGGGGAAGGAGAAAAATAAACCACCAAACCCCCAGAGACCTTTCTTTGTTATTCCAAAGTTCTAGTGTGTATCAGAAAATGGATTTGGCAGTGTAATAAAAAATAACTTTAGTTTCCTGCTGGTTTTTTAGGATGATGTCTTTTGGTTACATTCTTTCAACTTGTAGAATATTAGCTTCAAATTCCCATGAGCTAGGACTTCTGACGTTGCTTCCCTGAGTGGCATTGTTTGGAAGGACAATGGCAGTGTCCTTACTGGCCTCCACAGCAGCCTGGTGCTCTGGTTGGTGCCCATTGCCAAGGCCCTTAGATGCTCGAGTGGCAGGAGGAACAGATGTGAAGTTAAATGGAAGAGAAATCCAAGGCATAAAAAAAATACTGGCAAAACACAGTAATTAACAAAACAAATCTGCAAGTCAGTCCTGGAGATCCAATCACTAGGCCTTGGCTTAGATTAAGAAAAATTTTCATTTTGTCAGGGGTAATATCGGCTGGTCTTCCACACTCCCAAAGAATTCTGCCAGAGCCAACACCTGGAAGCACAAGATTTCTTCCAAGATTCTTAAGAAATATTCTTTGATGGTGGTGGTTGTGAGGAGGAGGAAGAGGAGGGTCCTGAAAAGGAGGTTCCTAGAAGCAGCAACCATAGCTTTAAAGGAATAAAAAATTTGAATGAAGACAATAATAACCACCACTTAGTGAGCATTTATGTATGGCAGGTACCTTGCTGTACTTTACCTATACCCATCTCAACTAATCCTTACTATGGTTCTTTAAAGGAGGAACTAAAGGGAGGGATCTCGTTTCATGGATGAGGAACCTGAGGTTTCAAGAGGTAAAAATTGCCCAACATTACACCCTAGTTGATGGGAGAACTTTCAAACGCAGTCTGCCTGATCTACCCAAGCTACTAGTTTGAATAATATATATAGGAAATAACAGTGTACAATTCATTTATTTTTTCTAACACAATCTGTGCATGTGTTGATGCCAATGAAATTTATTCACTCAATAATATTTATTCTTTTTAACACTTGACCATACATAGTGGGGACATTCAACCATATGCGACATTATTCGTTTCCCCAAGCAACTTATAGTGTAGGTGTGAGAGAAGATATAATCTTAAAAAAACAACAACAGAGAAGAGTGCAAGGCAGTATGTAATGAAATGTCTAATAAGAGATATAAATACTATGGATAGACCAGGGATAGCCAGGCACCAGGAGTCACAAAAGTCACGATGATATCTTTCCTCTGTGATATAACTACCTTTTTAACTAATGGTGTATAAAACACCATTTTATATAATGTTTAAGATGTACCCTCTACCAGAATGAAACATTTGTTGGTAAAATCCTATTCTCAGAAATGCTATTATGATATTTTTTTCAATGGGGGAAGTTATTTTCGAACCCCCTCATACTATCTGAATACCTCAGATAGTATGGTTTTGCTGTTGTGTGTATAATGCAATTTCTTGAATGAGTTCAATGACCAGCATTTACTGAGTGTCTTCTACATGACAAGCTCTGTGAGAGGCCAATGGGAATGAGTCCCAGGTGAATGAGAAGCAGGAACTCAAAAGATAGGAACACAAATATGAGAAGGGCAAGACTGGGTGGTGAGAGACCAGAGTCCATTGCTGTAGCCCAGATGATATGGGCCTAGACTCTTAACCTAAAGGCTTTAGTTAGAGAGACAGAGAGCTACTGATAAAGTCAGTAAATATTTAGGAGCTAAAATAAACAGGGTTGAGTGTAGAGTTCAGAGGAAAGCAAGGTGTTGAGGAAAACTCCAAGACATCTGGCTGGATCAGTGGTGGTGGTGTTGCCATCTCATAAATGGAGAATTGGAAGAGCAATGTTTATTTTTTTCCCTGAAGGAAGATAAGTTATATTATGTACATGTTGAATTTGAGATACCTATTATGAGTTGAACCATGTCCTCTCAAAAGATGTTGGAGTCCTAACCGCCAGTACCTGTAGATATAACCTTATTTGGAAATAGAGTCTTTGCGGTCTTTACAGTGGGCCCTAATCCAATATGACTGTGACTTTATAAAGAGGGGAAATGTGGACACAAAGAACACAAACACAGGGAGAATGCTGTGCGAAGATGAAGGCAGAGATCAAGGTGATGCTGCACAAGCCAGGGAATGCCAAAGATGGCCAGAAAACCACCAGAAACTAAGAGAAGAGTGGAGGAGCTTCTCTATCGCAGATCTCGGAAGGAACCAGCCTTGTAGACACTTAGACTTCTGGCCTCCAGAACTGTGAGAAAATAAGTTTCTGTTGCTTAAATCACTCAGGTTTTAGTATTTTGTTATGAAAACAGCCCTGGAAAACTAATACAGATTTTAGTGCCAGGAAGTGTGGTACTACAGTAACAAACACCTAAAAATGTGCAAGTGACTTTGCAATTGAGTAATGGAAGCATTTGAAGGTACGTGCTAGAGAAAGCCTAGAGTACCTTAAAGAAACTGTTGGTTAAAATGTGGACATGAAAGGGTTTTTGTGAGAGCTCAGAAAAAAGAGAGGAGAGCAGTAGAGGAAGCTTCCATCATCCAAGAATACATATATTATCATGGACAGAATGTTGCTAGAAATATGAATGTTAAAGGCCATTCTGTTGAGGTCTCAGACAGAAATGAGGAACATGTTATTTGGAACTGGAGGAGAGGCAATTCTTGTAATGAAGTGGCAGAATTGGCTGATTGTGTCCTGTTGGATGGAAAGTAGAACTTGTAAGTGATAAACTTGGATATTTAGCTGATGAGATTTCTAAGAAAAAGTTGAAAGCACAGCCTAGTTTTTCATTGCTGCTTATAGTAAAATGATAGAGGATAGAAATAAATTGAAGAAGGAATTGTTACACACAAAAAAGGAAACAGAACTTGAAGATTTGGAAAATTCTCAGCCTATGTATATTGCAAAAAAAAAAAAAAAAGAGAAGGTGTACTCTGGAGAGAACACCAGAGGTGTGGCTGGACAGCTATTTGCCAAGATCAGGCCTGGGAACCAGGGCCACCTCCCTCAGTTCCAGAGGTCTGGGCTGGGCTGACACCCTGGGCTCAGGGTGGGGCTGCCATCCTGGTCAGCCTGGAAGACAGAACATCAAGTCAAAGAGGGTCATTCCCAAGCCTTGAAATCTAATGAATTTGCCCTGCTAGTTTTCTATTTGCTGGGACATGGAGCTTCCCATTTTCCCAATCACTTCATTGTGAAATGGGAATATCTATCCTATTCCTGCTCCTCCAGATGATCTGTTATGCAGTTTTACCGTTGAAGAGGAATTTTAATTCTAAGATGACTCTTGTTCCCAGTATTCCCATAACTATCTGAATGTTTAGATTATGAGATTCAGGACTTTGAGCTGATGATGGTAAAATGAGATTTTAGACTGAGAGTTGGTACTGGAATCTACATCTTTGGGAGATGTAGTGATGAAAGTGTATTTTACATGTGGGAAGGACAAGAATTCTGGGGAGCCAGAGAATAGACTGTTAATGGGTTTAATTGTATTCCCCAAAAGGTGTTGAAGTCTTATCCCTCAGTGTCTGTGAATATGACCTTACTTGAAAATAGGGGCTGCAGATTAAGTTAAAGTGAGGTTATTAGAGTGGGTCCTAATCCATTATGATTGTTGTCCATACAAAGAGGGGAATTGGGCATAGAGGACAAGACAGGGAGAACACCATGTAAAGATAAGCAGAGGTTAGGATGATACAGCAGAGGCCAAGGAACGCCAAAGGTTGCCAGAAAACCACCCGAACTAGGAGGGAGGCATGAAAGACATTCTCAGTCACAGACCTCAGAAGAAAGCAGCCCTGCTGACCCCATGATCTTGGATGTCTGGCCTCTAGATCTATGAGAATAAATTTCTGTTGTTTTAAGTCATCCAATTTGTAAAATAGCACTTCATTATGGCAGTCCTAGGAAATTAATAGTTTCCTGTGGCTGCTATAACAAATTACCATAAACTTGGTGGTTTAAAACAACAGAAATCTATTCTCTTACATGTCTAGAGGCTAGAAGTCCAAATCAAGGTGTTATCAGGCTGGTTCCTTCTGGAAGCTCCAGGAGAGAATTCATTGCCAACCTCTTTCAGCGTCTGGTGGCTACTGGCAGTCCTTGGCTTGTGATCATATCACTCAACTTTCTGCCCCTGTGGTCACCCCATCTTCTCTGTGTGTTTGTCATTCTTTTCTTTTTCCTGCCTCTCTCTTATAAGAACCCCTATGATTGTATTTAAGGCCCATCTAGACAATCTAGGATAATCTCATCTCAAAATCCTTAATCACCTCTGCAAAGATTCTTTTTCTAAGGTTATAATTATAGGTCCTAGGGATTAGAAGCTGATATTTGGGGTGAGGGGGGCATTATCGGCTTACTAGACATCCTTTGACATCTAGGTGGAAATGTCCAGTGGTCAGTATGATGAGAGTCTGGAGTACACAGGAGGGGTAATAATCAGAACATGTGTGAGAAGGAAAAACATGAGAATGGATATGATCACCTATGGGGAACATGAGAGGGCCAAGGACAGAACTCTGAAGAATGTCTGCCTTAAAGAAGTGTATAAGAAGATGATCTAGTGAAATAGGTTCAAAAGAGATGTTCTAGAGGTTAGAAAATCACCAGGAGAGTATGGAAGCCAAGGGAGGAATTTAAAAAAAGGAGAACACCCTTCATATGCTACCAAATAGGGGAACCTTGAGAACATTATGCTAAATGAAATAAACTAATCACAAAGGGACAAATACTGTGTGATTCTGCTTATACAAGACTTAGAGTAGTCAAATTCATGGAGACAGCTTTTGCAAGATGAAAAAAGTTCTGGAGATAGGTTAAGTAATGTACTTAGTACTTCTGAACTCTACACTTAAAAATAGCTAAGATGGTAAATTTTATGTGTATTTTACCACTATAATAAAATTGGGGAAAAAAGAGAAAGTTCTTGTATTTTAATAAAAATTTTGTTCATTGTCAATATTGTCCCTTCATGTATCATAAATGTCTACTAATGCAAGTGAAGGCAATTTATGCCCAAGTTCTTCATTAAACATTTTATTAATAAATGATTTACCTACCACACATGATTGCCATGAGGATAATAGGAGATAAACTAAAATTTTATATGTTAAAGAATTTTTTTAATTATAAGAAATATTCCAATGAAAGTTATTTTAATACTACTAATTACAATAACAGTATTATTTTCAAAATTTTATACAATTTCTGGGGATATAGTTTTTTTTAAAGAAGAACATTCCTGCTTATAGCTAAACCAGAGTTAATATCAAGGTACTATGAACCGTTTTGTAGTAGAGAGAGAGGAAGCTAGGTCTGAGCTGGAGAGCACGAGATTTTTTGATAAAGTGGCCCAGAGATTCTCATTTAAAGATCTATGTGTCTATCGATAGACAAATGAATAAAGAGGCGGTGGTACATATATACAATATAATATTACTTAGCCATAAAAAAAGAATGAAATCTTTTCATTTGTAACAAGGTGGATGGATCTAGAGGATATTAGGCTAAGTGAAATAAATCAGACAGAAAGACAAATACTATATGATTTCACTTATATGTGGAATCTAAAAACAAAATAAATGAACAAACAGAAACAAATGCATAGATACAGTGAAAAAATTGATGGTTGTGAGATGGGTGGGGGTTTGAGGATATGGAAGAAAAAGAGGGAAGAAATCAATATGTATAAATGGCCAGTCATAAAAACAGTCATGAGGATATAAAGTACAACATAGGAAATATAGTCAATAGTATTGTAATAACTGTGTATGATGTGAAATGCACACTAGGCTTCTTGGGGTGATCACTTTATAAGTTATATAAATATCTAGGAACTATGTAATCACAGTGTAATCAGACTGACTCCTTAAAACTCTCTTATACAAAAACTAATATGTCAACTGTAGTTGAAAAATAAAAACATTTTAATTAAAAAAAAGTAAAGATCTTTGTGTATGCTATAGGTATTTCAAGGCTAGTCTAGCATTCCATTTTTCCCCCTGAGAATGTAGATTGGACCCTAGGAGGCTGCTTTAGTTTGGGTACTCTAGAAAGCAAAAACTTTGACAGAATTAAGTGAAGTACAAGAGACGAATTGGTGGAATTGCCTAAGAAAGATAATAGGGTGAGGGAGCTGAATACACAGGACTAACACCTTTGGAAAGAGAGGAGGAAGGAAGGAGGATTGGGTAGGAAGAGCCTCAGACTGCGGTGCAGCCCTGAGGCAGTCTCCATTGGGCTGACAGGGAGCCCTGCGCAGAGATTGCCTGTTAGAAGTGATCTACATTAGGAAGAAGTGACCTTGATCTCATGTCCCCGCCATGCTCAGTCATTGACTGGGAGCAGACCCAGGACAGTATGGCCTAGGCAGGAACACTGTGGCAGATCCCAAAGGTGCAGCAGCTGGAGGTCACAGCTGGTTCTCTCTTGGAGGGAAACCTCCCTTGAGGGCACAGCAGTCCCCTCCCCGTCCCCCACTGCCATACTCTGAAAAAGCATCTCAGCCCGGGAAGCACTGTAAGAGTTGGCTCAGGAAGCTTCATTATGGTAGTTCAAAGTGCAAACAGCATTTCCAAGTTTATCTACATGGTACTGCAGGTCACCTATAAAATGAGCACTGATACTTTTGATGTTTTTCTTTATGTAGAATGTAAACAAAAACAGATGAAACAGCTTCAGTGAAAATCTCTCACACTAGAGTTGTTTTCTGCTTACTAAAATAATATACAGTTGTTATAACAATTTAGATGTAGAAATGTGTAGCTTAGAAAGTTAAAGTTAGCTGTAACCCTCCACCCCCAAAAGATAGTTATTTTAAAAAGGCATACATTCTATATCTACATTCTACATACTTAAGACAAGTATGATTTCAATGAAGAAGATGAGTTCAAGTAAATAGTATGTATTCCTCCTTCTTCCCCAGGTGTCATTTCTGTGGAAGAAGAAAAATGACCTCATTTTATATATTTGGCTACTTATTCTTATTATTGCCTGTAAATATAGTAAATGTAAAATACTTCTTCAATGAAAATAGCTTTTTTAAAAAACCGTAGAATTTATTCCTCTGTACAATATAACAAGAGGCATTACTTTATTTTCATTAGGTTTAGTTACTATATACATAATAATTAAATTTAGGTAAAATACCTAAATTTCAATTAAGTATTTAAAAAATCTTTTAAGCTCAATAATAATAGTTTTTGTACTTACATAGTGGAAATAGAATCTGTTAAATTTTTTTCTCCCCACAGGTTTGTTTTGATCATTTTCATTTACGAGTACTTAATTGTTCTAATTCATGCTTATTTTTGGCCACTAACAACCTCATTGGCCTTATAGACATCTCAGTTATTCAAAGTCCACCAGGAGTTGAATATCACCTCTTTGGACTCCACAGAAATTTGGACAGTAATTGTGATATTTTCGGCAGGGAGATAGGTGTTGGCTGCCCATATGTTATGAAAAACACATAGAAAAGAAACAAATTATATTTCAAGTTTATTTAGTTTTAGATAGCATTCATTCACCACATACCCATTGAGGGCTTTAGGAAGTCAGTCTGTTTATACTATATCTTAAGTCAAGGGCCCTGTTTTTACACTAGGTTTGCCAAACCAAGTTATAATACAGCAGTGTTCTATCAGCACAAAGATTACAGGATCAGGCCCTTTGTGAGCACTCTTTTGCCAAACAAAGTCAGTCGTGTTTTATCTAGACAACCCCAACCTCCCCAGTTCATTTGGAAACTCCATTATGTTTATCCCATGATGATGACAAAGTGGTTAAAAGAAAGATTACTACACAAAGTAATATTTTCAAGAGAGACAAAAGTATTGATACAGACAGGCTTTAGAGAAAGACAAACTTTGTGGTCACCACTAGGGTATTTGGAGGCAGCAGAATTATTGTTTTTAAGTCACAGCAGTGCTATATTCCACATTGAACTTTCTAGATATGTATTTGCATGCACAATATTCCTGAAAGTCAGATTCCCCACACCATTCTCCCCCCAAATTACAATTTACAACTACTGGCTATTTTTGAGAAGAGTTCTAAAAATATTTGATAATTATTAATGAAGCTTGGAGTTTTTTTCCTGTATGACTACAAAATTGATATTTTTGCTAGAGGTCAAAAAAGGCAATGTTGCAATGCTGGGATAGCTCAGCAGTTGAGAGCTTGTCTTGCAATTATGAGGTCTGGGGTTCAACTACCGGCCCCAGCCTGTGCAACCCCATATGCTGAACTACGGCGCAACTGTTAACTGCCAGATGGCTCTCATGTGGGAGGCCCCCAGTTTGGTTCCCACCCTGTGTGGCCTCATCCACCTGTGCGGAATGAAACCATGTCACAGCTAATGATGTACAACTATGGAGACTGCTCTGCCCTCCTCCCCACCCTTTCTTTCTCTCTTTCTTTCACCTTCTCTCAAACAAAATAAATCTTTTTTTAAAAAGGTAATCTGTAACTTTATGCTTAGTAAAATCAGAGAGGACAGGGCCTTCATATATGGTTTTACCTCTATGTTTACTATATTTTAGTAAAAGATCCAAGCAATAGAAACTGCTTATTTTGTAATATTGTCAAATATGTGTGGAGGGGTGGATTTAGCAAAAGGAGAAATGGGAATGAGCCTATCCCACTTTTGCCAGTGGCTTATAAAGAACAGTATACTAGATTCTCAGCAAGCTGACGCTACAGTCTGCAGTTTTTCCTGGAGTGCCTCTATGGTGGATCTGTTTCACTTGATCTGGTGAAGTCATCAGATCCTGTTTGAGAAGCCAGACCGGGTGGCCTCCATTCAGCATGCCAGGCAAGAACTGCAGGTGAATTTCCAGAAGTGGTAGGCTGCTGTGCTCTGCCTCTGCTTCCATGGGAAATGGAGAAGGTTCATGCTGCCCCAGGGGAAATGGAAGGGATATCCGATTGCCTTCTGAGGAAGTCAGATCCTGCTCAGAGGAGCACGACCTCACTCCATGTAGGAAGGTACCACTGATATAAGCATCTCTTTGAAGGTACAGCCATGACTGACCTAGAATTATGTATAGAAAAAGAGGATTTACTAAAAGATACCCTTTTTTGTTGGTTAACAAAGGCTCTAAGCCAAGGAGGAGACCTGAATGCATGTGTCATCTGTTCAGCGTGAATAGTCTTTCATAGGGAGGGATTCAACATATGACTTCTGACAGAAAGAAAGGCCATGTAATTCCCAGGAAGAAGTCACTCCCTCCAGTCACTTGAACCAGAGGAGCCCGTAAGTAATTAGCATCTTGAACATGGGAAGATAAACCAAAACAATGATCAGGAATAACTATGAAGGTAAACTGTCAAAGGTGAATGTCTAATTTCTTCAGAAGCCTATTGACATGCTTATGTGCTCCAAAACCATTACATTCAAAAAGTAAATGGGTAAAATAATTCAGGATGATTAGGGAGAAGTCAAATGGAAAGTGTGAATGAAGTAAATGCTTTTCTGATAGTTTTTAGGATTGCTCAATAATACAAATGAATAGCTGACACAATGTAGCAGTGCACATAAGATCAACGGGATTTGCTCTAATACAATAATTTGCAGTCAACACAGTAAATATTTTTTGCAAATAATGCTAATATTTTGAAAGGTTTGGAAGTTGTTTCAGAAAAGAGGCAAAATATTTTTATTTATTTTATTTTTGCATTTTGCACTGAATTTGTTCACAAAATTTGTTTACATAGATAAAAAGATATAAATGTCAGAACAATCGGGCAATTCCTCAAAGGTTGAACATAAAGTTTTCACATGACTCAGCAATTCCACTCCTAGGTATGAAATGAAAATGTGTCCACATAATATTTGCATATAAGTGTCCATAGCAGCATTATTAATAATAGCTGAAAAATGGAAACAACCCAAATATTATTAACTGATGAAATGGATAAATAAAATGTAATATACTCATAAAATGAAATATTATTCAGCGATAGAACGAAAGTATGGGTATTTGTTTCAACATGAATGATCCTTGAAAGTATTATGCTAAATGAAAGAAACCAGACATAAAATGATTCTATTTCTATGAAATGTCAGAACAGGCAAATTATGGAGACAGAATGTAGATTAATGGTCCCCAGGGGCTGGGAGGGACAGCAGCTGGAGGACTGCTAATGAGTATTTTGTTTCTTTCCTGGGTGATAAAAATGCTCTCAAATTGATTATAGAAATGGTTGCACCACTCTATGAATATACTAAAAAGCATTGAATTGAAACTTTAAATGGGTAATTTGTATGATATGTGAATATATCTCAATAAAGCTGTTCTGTTAAAAAAAAAAGTCAGTCCATCTCTCAGCATTTTCATAAATGTGGACAATTGGAGCTCAAATGAATAAGATTTTATATTATAATGTAGGTAGCATCTATAAGTTAAAAAGAACAAGGTTGAGAAATGGTAGCTCTAACCTAGGACAGACTGACAATGTTTTTTCCAGGGCTCCCTGGAATCTGCACTGAGTGGAACCTGCTGATGCATACTTGTACTTTGTGCCAGCTTGAAAGAGCGAGTGCATGTTATCGCACTCTGGCACGCTCTTCATTCTGTTCTCCATATGAAAATTATTGCCCTGGTCAGGTCTAATTACTTTATTATACATTCATCTCAGAGTGCAAACATCATGTGGGAAAACCATTTTTAATGGAAAGAAACAGACTGTGAATGCCATAAGAAGAGAGCAGTTAGTCAGATTTGGCCTCCATTTTAAAATAATATGTAAGAAAAAAAAAATCTTAATAAGTAAAAGCAACTTAAACTGACAAAGTGAAAACAAAACGTGACAAACCAAGGGGGAACTATTTTCCTAGACGAGGAAAAGCATTATGCATGGTCCCCTTTGTCAAATCTCACATACTGCTTAGAGAACTGCTGTCACTGTGGGTTTGAGATCCACTGGCATGATTTCAGGATATTGTTCCAGACAACTCTAAATTTCTTGCTTTAAGGCAATATAGAAATAAGTATCATGTTGACCTTATTTATATATAGATCTGTATTTTTTTTTCAAATAAAAGTTGTTTTGTCGTTGGGAAATGTAGTTTTGTTTTTCAGAACTATAGTTATAGTTTAACCTTTTCTTTCTCCTCTCTATCCCTTCCCCCTACTCCCAAAAAACAAAGAAATAAAAATAACATTGCTCCAAAAAAATTTGTGTTGGGATTAAAAGCCACTTCTGGGAATATCATATTTTAAAAATAAAGTAATTTCATTGCTTTTTACATTTTATATTGGAATGTAAATATGGGCTTAAATTTTTTATCTGCATGGCTTTATTAACTGTACAGACGGTATATTATTTTTAGGTTTGGCTTCAATTATGTCAACATTTTCACCTGCCACAGCTTTTTCATTGGACAAGCTTCTGACTATAGATTCTAGATTTACCCCAGTGATCTCCAAAGTGCAATGTGAACATGTTTGCTTAGTTTTTATCTTAAAAAGAGAAAGATATTTAAGATATAATACTATGTAGTATATGGATAAACGTAGTATAATATATATATATATATATATACACTAAGGTGACCAGACGTCCCGCTTTTTTAACAATTTGTCCCGTGTCCCGCGGTGTTTTAAAAAAGTCCCGATTTTTGGAAAGAATGCACGACAAGCTAGGGAACGGCGGGAGATAGACCAAATTTTTACTCAAGAACCCTCTCCCCCCAGGTCAGTGGTGTCCCGCTTTACCAATGTTAAAATCTGGTCACCTTAATATACACACACACATAATTTATAAATAAAATATGTATATGGAATAATACTTGCTTATTACTTTCTTTTCTGATAAGGGTGTTTGATCAGAAAGTTTGATGAGCACTCTCCTTTTATCTTTGCCTTCTCTTTCCCATTGTATCATAACACTTATCCTTATGCTTGAGCCTATGATCCATTTCCGTTGGTTCCCCTTCCTTGGGCCCTGCATCATTAGGTTACTACTCATAAGCTGTCACATAGGCTCATATCTGGAGCCAAGGATAACTTATGGTTCACAAATAAACACACATTCCCATGAAAACCTATGAGGACAAGCACACTTTCAGAGCCAACTATTCTTAACCACCATTTCAACAGAAGGCCCAAGAGGAAATTTAAACAAAAAGTTAGAGTAGTTTCACTTTACTAAGCAAAATATTAGAAAATGAGATACAAGCTAATTGAGTTTCTTTTGGGTTTGACCTTTGGTAAGGTGACCAGATTTTAACATTGGTAAAGCGGGACACCATTGACCCGGGGGGAGGGGGTTCTTGATTAAAAATTTGGTCTATCTCCCGTCGTTCCCTAGCTTGTCGTGCATTCTTTCCAAAAATTGGGACTTTTTTGAACTGCCACGGGACGCAAGACAAATTGTTAAAAATCGGGACTGTCCCGCCAAAAGCGGGACGTCTGGTCACCCTATCTTTGGTTTCTGTCAGCCATGAGAAAATTTACCATATTTTCCGGCGTATAAGACGACCGGGCGTATAAGACGACCCCCTAATTTTACAGTTAAAACATAGGGTTAGGCCTATATTCGCTGTATAAGACTACAGCCTCGGAAGTGGGGGGTAGTCTTATACAGCGAATATAGACCTAAACCTATGTTTTAACTGTAAAATTAGGGGGTCGTCTTATACGCCGGAAAATACGGGTATCCATTTTTTCAGATTTGGAGAACTTAATTTAACTTCAATCTGAAGATACTTAAAGTCAGTTCAATACTCATCAAGTACATACTATTTGTTTTAGGTAGTGTGGAAAAAATCAGAAAAGTGTTTGTTCTTCAATAGCTTATAAAGTAGTTAGAAAGAGAATATGTAGATTTCAGGTCAAGATGGCAGAGTAAGTAAACGCTGTGCTTACCTTCTCTCATACCCACATCAAAATTACAACTAAACTACAGAACAATGATTTGAGAACTGCCTGAAGTCTAGCTGATCCAAAGTACTACAACTGAAGACATACAAAAGAAACTACCTCAAGACAGGTGGGAGGGGTGGAGACCTGGAACAGGCTGGTCCATAACCACGTGTGACCATTAAAAATCAGGAAGGATTCTCAGCTATGGAGTTTCCTTCCCGAGAAGTGAGGGGTCCCAGCCCCACCACAGACTCTCTAGCCCGGGGTTCTAGTGCCAAGAAGAGAAGTCCTCATAACTTCTGGCTGTGAAAACTAGATTGTGGCTGAGTGAAATGAGGGCTGTTGGAGTCCCAGGCACTCCTCTTAAAGGGCCTACACACGGACTTACTTGTAGACACTCATTCACTCTGAGCTCCAGTGCTGGGGTAGCAGCTCAGAAGATGACAGGGAGATATGGGGAGGAAATGAATTGTCTGGCTTCAGGGTGAAGGCTGGAGGGGCAGCTTTCTTCCAGAAAGAGGAGCTGGCAGAAGCCATTGTTTTTGTTTTGTTGTTGTTGAGACTTCTCCTCTCATGGTGTGCTGATGCAGGCAGCCACCATATCTAGTCTTCATCTGGCTAACACCATTCATCAACTCCACCTCAGGTGATCTACCGAGACTCCACCTCCACCCAAATTTCAGGCACACCCAAGCTGCTTCCAGTGGCTTTTCCTTATAAATAGCCTGTCGTGATTCATTCTACATACTTTCCTAAAATCTCTCAAAGGTTCACAAAACCCAAACATGCAGCATCTGGCTTTGGCATGTCCCATACCTTTTGCAAGCAGCCCTAAGCACAGTACTAGCCACAGCCAGTCTTGGTTCATGGCTGGGCTGCTAGAGGCACCAGCACAGGTGCCAGCCATCAATGGATTTTTTATGGCTTATGCCAGGTGGCCCCAGGCAGGGCACAGGCTGTGGCTGAATTTGGCCTGCAGCAGGGCACCTCCCAGGAAGCCCTGGGAGTCAATCCACCAAAGGACGACACATCCAAAAGGCAGACTAGGCAGGCACCAGAGTCCTGCTAAAACGAATACTTCTCCATTGGGTCAGCCCCTGTGCAACAGCTCCTCCACCATAGACACAGCTAGTCCTTACAAGAATCTGCCCAAGCATCAGTTCCTGCCACTGACATACAAACAACAACCAAGGCTCAACTACAATCGTAGAGCACATACAACCCACACAAGGGACTCACTTGGAGCCCTGGCTCAGGTCACCCAGAAGACTGCACCTCTGGGCTCCACAGGACACTGACATAAGGCCACTCTACTAAGACCAGGAGACTTAGCAGCCCTACCTAATACATAGAAACAAACACAGGGAGAGAGACAAAATGTCCCAAAGAAACATGTCCCAAGTTAAAGAACAGAACAAAGCTCCAGAAAAAAAACTAAACAAAATGAAGACAAATAATCTAACAGATACAGAGTTTTAAACACTAGTTATAAGAATGCTCAGTGATCTCAGGAAGAACTTCCAACAATGATATACGAAACATAAAAATGGGAATTAAAAATATAAAAGAAAACCATTAAAAAATGAAAAATACAGTAACTGATCTGAAGGATACATTAGAGCAGGGATTCCCAACCCCGTGCCCGCGGGCGCCATGGTGCCCTCGGCCCGATTTGTGTGCGCCCACCATTATTTGACTGCATCAGAAGTTTTTCATAAACACTAAGTAAAACTATAATTTATTTCTATACATTTGTTAGAATTTTAAAATATTGTTTGAGTATCTACACAGGTTTATTATATTCGTTGGTATGTTTGCGATATCGTATGTATAAGTTTTTCCCTAGCTTTCGCCTTTGTACATGTCGTGTCTTGTTTAGCCGCTGCACTCTTTAAACTCTCCTCCTCCCAACCGGGAGACGCGAAGTTGCCGTTTTGATTGCGGTTGCTGGACTGATCGGGTCGTGACGGTTAGCTAGGATCACAGTGTTTTGATACATTCAATTTTAAATGAACTAAAAGCGAGGTGGGTAATCTATTATTATGGTGGCAATTTGATATGATATTGTAGTTCTATAACTATTTTTATTTTTATTTTTTTAGTCCTAAAATGAGTGGACCAAATAAGAGAAAACGAACCTATAATTTTAACACAGACTGGGAGGAATCATATTGTTTCATTAATTTACAAGGTAAATGCGTTTGCCTGTTGTGTGGTAGTAG
>PVKE010031298.1:0-19118 GCA_004027555.1 Craseonycteris thonglongyai
CTTGTGACTTGGCAAGAGCACTCGTTACTGAATCCCAGGAATACCTTCATATCCTTGAACCCAGCCTGTGCAGTTTGTCCTTCCTCTACCAGAAAGCCACATGTTTTTCAGTGCCCTATTCTTGTTGCCAAAATTATTGAGTCTGGGATTTGATTTCATCTTCCTTGAAAGCTAGTAAATTAGCCTGTTACTGTCTCAAGGATATTGGAGCGACACAGGACTCCTGGATCTCTTTGATCTCAAGTTTCATGGTGTGATGCACCAGGCCCAAATGAATACTATACATGCAGGCTGGTTTTGCCCTGTAGCTAAAGAACTCTCAGGGAACTGCATATTTTAGAACAGGCATGTTCAGCCTGTGGCCCAGCATGGATTTGGATGCAGCCCAACACAAATTCTTAAAACATGATTCTATGCAGTTTCTTGTTTTGGGTCTTATGTGGATGTCTTTCATCCATTTTGAGTTAATTTTGATTTATGGTGACAGTTCGCAGTCCAGATTCTTATTTTGCATGTGGTTTTTCAATTTTCCTAGCACGATTTATTGAAGAGGCTTTTTTTCTCCATTGTATATTTTTTGCTCCTTTGTCAAAAATTATCTGTTCATATATTTGTGAGTTTATTTCTGGGTTTTCAATTCTGTGCTATTAGTCTGCATGTCTATTTTTCTGCCAATACCAAGCTGTTTTGATTATTGACCATTGACACTTTGTATTATAGACTGAAGTTGAGGAACGCTATGCCCCAGCCTTATTCCATTTTTGTATGATTACTTTGGTTATTCAGAGCCTTTTGTGGTTCTATACAAATACAGTGACTTTTTTTTTTAATCTATTTCTCGAAAAAATGTCATGGGATTTTGATGGGAATTGGATTAAATCTGTATATTCCTTTGGGCAATATGGCCATTTTAACTATTTTGATTCTTCCAATTCATGGACACAATGTCTTTCCATTTCTTTGTGTCTTCTTCATCAAGAATCATATGACTTCACTTATATGTGGAATATAAAACTGAAAGTTACAAACAAACAAAAACTCAAGAATACAATCAATAGTTTAGTGGTTACCTGAGGGTAAGGGGTGAAGGTGGGGGAATAGGGTGTGGGCATCAAATATATGGTAATGGAAGGTGAATTGACTCTGGGTTGTGGAGCACATAATACAATACATAGAAAATGTAATGTAGACTTGTACACCTGGAACCTATGTAATTTTTACCAACCAATGTCACTCCGATACAGTAAATAATTAAAAAAGACATGAGTTTCTTGGTGACATTTTTTTTTTAGATCACCAGTTATCATTAGTGTTAGTATACTTTATGTGTGACACAAGACAGTTCTTCCACTGTGGCCCAGGGATGACAAAAGGATGGGCACCACTATTTTAGAACAAGCAGTAAGCATGCCTGCTCTTTTACCTAAAGGAAAACTCTACTCCTTCCCTCACTCAAAGTTATTCACTACAAATACAATGCTATGGAATGGCCTATGTAAAGAATGATCAGGACTTTGCGTTCAGGATACACTCAGTAAGAACCTATAGGAACACTCAAGTCCCATGGATATTGCCTCTCCTGAATTAACATTTTTGGACCACTGATTATACACCACATACTCTGCTAAATACATTTCCTGCCTTACCTTATTTAACTCATGTGGAAACTCTGTGAGTCAAGTACCATTAATATCACTCTCAATTTAATGAATGAGAAAACTGATAGACATACTGTTTAAGAGGCCTAATTTACATAACTAAGGGGAAAAACTAATATTGAAACTCAAGTCTCACACCAAGGCCCTTTCTCTTATCTACTGTGTTACAATGTCTTTCAAGTAGTAGACTCAGGGTATTGTCATGTTCTTCAGAACATTTTAACAGATACATGCTTATCAGGGTGAGACATTTAAAGACTTTTTTATTAACTAAGAAGTTAAAATACAAACATGAGGAGGAAAGAGCACATTTCTGATGAAATTACCTTAAATAAGTTGATAGTGGTTGTCTGTGTGAATGCAGCTGAAACTTCTATATGACATGTGACAATGTAACCATTTGATTTGGTTTCCACCAGATTATCCTAGGTTATACATGTTATTCCATTGTATTTACTAATAGTGCTCCCATAGAGTATTAAAATAATTATTTGTCATAATTTTTATTGTGAGGGTAATGTCTTCAGAAATTACTGAAAGTATAAGGGGAAAAGACTAACTGGAAATTCTATATTACAAAGGAACATTTTTAAAAATTTTTGTATTTACTATACTATGCTTTTAATCATTTTATGTTTATTACTAAATTTATTGGGTTAGTAAAATTTTATGAGTTTCAAATGTACAATTCTATAATATATCATCTAAATGTTACATTGTGTACTCACTGCCCTAACTCAGTTCTCGTTCTATCACCATATATTTGACTCCCCTCCCTCTTCTACCACCCTTTCCCCCTTTACCCTTCCACTAAACCATTGTCTGTGTCTGAGTTTTGTGTTATTCATTTATTGCTTTTAATTTTTTATCCCAAATATGAGTGAAGTCATAAGGTTCTTGATTTTTTTCTGTCTATTTCGCTTAGCATGATAACTCTCAAGAGCCATCCGTGTTGTAAGTGGCAGTATTTCATCCTTTTTTATGACTGAATAATAGTCCATTGTATATATGTACACATCCTCTTTATCCAATCACCTGTCAAAGGACACTGGTTGTTTCCATGTCTTGGCCACCTTGAATGATGCTGCAGTAAACCTCAAGGCACTTATACAATTGTGAACAAAAGTTTTCAGATTTTTGGGGTAAATACCCAGAAGAGAGATTGCTGGGTCATATGGTAACTCTGGTCTTAATATGGCAGTTGAGGAACTGCCATACTGTTTTCCATAGTGGTTGTAATAATTTACATTCCCACCAGTAGTGTACGAGGGTTCCTTCTTCTCCACAGCCTCTCCAGCATTTGTTATTACTTCTCTTGTTTATGATAACCATACTGATAGGGGTGAGGTGATAGCTCATTGTGGCTTTCATTTGCCTTTCCCTAACAGCTAGTGAAGATGAGCATTTTTTTGTATGTCTGTTGGCCATTTGTATGTCTTAGGAGAAATGTCTATTCAGGTCCTCTGCCCATTTTTTTATTGGATTGGTTGTTGTTGTTGTTGTTGTTGTTGTTGGGTTGTACAAGTTCTTTATATATTTTGGATATTAGCCCCTTATTGGTAGTAGTGTTTGTAAATATCTGCTCCCATTTAGTTGGTTGCATATTTGTTTAGTTGATGGTTTCTTTTGCTGTGGAGAACCATTTTAGTTTATTTATAGTCCCATTCATTTATTTTTGCTTTTACTTCCCTTGCCTTTGAGGTCAAATTCATAAATTCTTCCCTGAACCCAAGATCCATAAGTTAGTACTTATGTTCTCTTCTATGTAGTTTATTATTTCATGCCTTATGTTTACAGATCACACTCTAGATTCATTCTTTTGCACATGGCTTTCCAATTCTCCCAGCACCATTTATTGAAGTGGCTGTCTTTTCTTCAAATTTCATCAAAGCAGTTTTATAACAATTAGTTTGAAATTTTATACATCTGCTAAACCTAGTAGCAGCCCTATTGACCTTTTCTCAAGAGCATCACTGCTCTTCTGATTATTCCTACATTCTCCCCACCCCCTTTTTCTGATAACTAAGAAACTCCCCTTCTACATCCAACAGATATACTCCAGCCAATGCATACAGGCAATAAATATGTTAGAGAGAAATAAAAAGCCAGTTTATAATCTTGAAATTTCGTTCTTCATTCTGAAATAACATTGATTTAACAAGAATTTTAACTGACCATTATCTATGTTATTCCCCACAAATGTAACTTACAGACACACGCCCCCTCCCCCCAACCCGGCTTTTGCTTTAACTTTCTCTTTTGTACAGAGAAAACAGTGTGGCAAGGGCCCAGGTTAGAAAGGAGCTGGGAAAGCAAGGGTGAATTCAGTCTGGATATCTGTAACAGAGAGATAAAACCTCCAGTGTTGATAATGTACACATAAGGCTTTGGCAGGAGAGATGTGGTTTGAGAGGTGTTAAAACCCTGATACACAGTTGGTCTCCTGAGTGTATAGATAGTAGACAATTCAGTTATGATGGAAGAAGGAGTGAAAACCAAAGCATGAAAGTTATTTAGACAAGATTTCAGATCTGTGAGTTAGACACCTCCGGAGGGAGCCCTTAATAAGAATATTAAAGAGATTCCATCTAATGGCCTGGAGTTCCTAAGGAAGACTGTGTAAGAGGAGCAAAGAGGAAATAAAAATAGAGGTGGGGACTCAGAAAGACAAGTGAAGAATAAATTTTGCTTGGTTTCCATGCTTAGCAAATCATGATTTAATTCTATAAAGAGCATCTGGCTCCCATTCATTTTCATACCGATGTAACATGCCTGATATTTGATACCTTTCAGGGGTAATCATTCAGAATGCCAGCTCCTATGAATTTTGTTAGGTGTATTCTGAGGAATAACCCTTCCAAGAATAAAATATGTGCTACTTCAGGGTATACATAACTACTATAATTAAATTGTTATAATATATACCTAGGTAAACACAGTTACACCAATAACAGTAAGCCAGAAGTTCCAAAGTATTTGTACGAAGTTCCGAAGTATTTGTAATTATTCCATTTAGCTCCTGGGCAGTTTAAAAGAGGGCAAATCAATTCTTCTCTACTGTGTTTCATGCTAGTATACTTGTACACTGCACATCTTTTAACAACTATGTAGGAATTCAATATTATAACCTGATCATGTGGAATGTTCCTGGATAAACATCAAAATATTCCATTTTTTAATGTAAAATTCCACTACAGTTATCCTTCCTTTGTGCCATCTCCCTCACAATGTTATCATTGTACATATTATATTGTGTAATTAACAGACATACTTCCTGCTGAAGCACAAATAGCAGATAAAACAGGGTTATGGACTCTGAGAAGAACAAAGGCCCATAACACATAATAGTTTTTGTCTCAGAGGTAAGAAAATTTAGCTTGAAGGATTGGAAAACATCCTACACATAATTTTGAGCATACCTATATATTATCTGGCTCCATTCTGGCAAACCAACTAAAATGGTAAGAACCATCTTCTGGATATTAATTCTATTTCCTTTTATTATACGTTGAAGCCTCTCTTGTTATAATGTTATACAGAATATAGATTTCCAGGTTACCTGTGATATTGAAAGTGGTAGAGTCACAGGTTTAGTTAGTTTGTTTGTTTGTTTTGTTTGTTGTTGTTTATTGTTAAAGTTATTGGGGTGACATTGGTTGGTAGCAATTACATAGTTTCCAGGTGTATGACACTACATTACATTGTCTATGTATGGCACTAGGTGCTCACAGTTTTAAATTGCTCTTCTTCACTCTCATGCTTCTTGTTAGCAAACACAAGAAAAATGACCAATTAATTCAAAGAACCATAAAATTTACAAATGGAGATTCTGTAAGTACCATCATGAAAGACTCTTTCTGTCCTCCTTGTTAAGCTACTTCTGTTAGGATCATCATAAGAAGGTAAACTTCTCAAAGAAAATGACAGATCATTAATCTCCCAGGACAAAGAGAAGAGAGAACAATTGAAATAGCATTTCTTCTCATTTTTCATCATGCAGGCTTTAATTTTTAAATCCAACACTATTGAAGCTGAAAACACAAGAAGATTCTTTAAGAGAAAAAAAATACACTTTGTGGTATAATTTTGTTTCAGGGTATCATCATTGTTGAGAATTTACATGTCTTCTACAAATTTCATAGTACCTAACGTAAGGCTGGGTATGTGATATATATTTAATACTTATGGAAACTTCTATTCAGATTTCAGTTTATTCTGAATATTTTTTTCTTAAAAAATACAGCTTTATGTAATTCTAATAAGAATCAAAAAATTGTTGAAGCCCCCTCCAAGATCATGTTAGTTTTATTTTTTTATTTTTATTTTTTTAATATATTTTTATTTATTTATTTTTAACACAGAGAGAGAGAGAGAGAGAGAGAGATACAGAGACAGAGAGAGAACCGAACTGGGGGAGCTCCCAGTTCAGCATATGGTTCCGCACGGGCCGGGGCCGGGATTCGATCCCTGATCCCCGGCGCTGCAAAGTGAGTGCTTAACCCACTGAGCCATCCTGGCTTCCCCAACATGTTAGTTTTAAATGAGCTGTTTCTTCCCACTGAGAGAAAATTTTCACTATCATTACATAGATGCAATCTGCTATATCATGTGAGTGGTCCACTTCCTGTCCCCAACCTTTATTTCACTTGATGTATGTATGAACTTCCCCAAATCTACCATAAAGTCCTCTTTTTGCCCTTGATGTTGAATTTTCAGAACTTACCTCCAAAGTTAATTGCTTCATATAGAACCTGCAGCTTTATTTATCAAAGTGTGCACAACCAGTTTCTCATGTCATAGCTGGGTGGAATCAGGTGGCACTCCTTGTCTAAAACCACAAATATTATGTTTATATTTTAATACAAAAAGATCAAAAAGCTAAAATAAATTAAGGTAGGTGGCAAAAAAAAAAAATGGTCACGTGAGCAACTTAATGTGTGAATTGATGGTGAATAAAAATCTTTAGAAGGCATTTTTCACTAATTCTTATTTCTCTTGCCAATCAAAGCAGAGGCGTACATGGGAATCAAAAATAAATGCCCTTAAATAATAATGTTATTTAATTAGAAATGAAGACCAAAGTGTAGTGGTGAGGAGGTCAAACTCTGGAGCCTAGTGTTTGGGTTCTAATCCCATTCTGCTCCCTTTTTAAATCAAATTTATTGGGGTGATATTGGTTAGTAAAATTATATAGGTTTCAGGTATACAATTCTATAATACTTCATCTATGTGTTGCATTGTGCGCTCACCTCCAAGTCAGTTCTCCTTTCATCACCATATATTTGGCTCCCCTTCCCTTCTCCACCTTACCCTCTCGTAACCACTAAACTACTGTCTGTGTCTATGAGTTTTTGTGTTTTTGTTTCTTTGTCTTGTTCTTTTTTGCTTTCGGTTTTTGTATCTCACATATCAGTGAAGTCATATGGTTCTCTTTCTGTCTTACTTATTTTGCTTAGCATGATAATCTTAAGACCATCCAAATGAATCACAAATGGCAGTATTTCATCTTTTTTTTTTTTTTTATGGCTGAGTAATATTTCATTGTGTATATGTTCTGCTCCTGTTATCTCCTTGCAGGGCTTACCATGCTTTTTTAAAAAGATTTATTTTATTGTTTTTGACAGAGACAGAGAGAGACAGAGAGAAGGGGGAGGGCCCAGAGCAGTCTCCATAGTTGTCCGTCATCAGTTTTCCTCATGGTTTCGTTCCACACAGGTGGGCAGGGGTGGAGGGGAGGTGGAGCACACAGGACAGGAACCAGGCTGGGCAGCGGGGGGGCTCCCACATGGGAGGCATACCCCAGTTCAGCACTGGGTCCACATGGGCTGGGGCTGAGATTCAATCCTCAGTCCCAGGGCTGCGAAGTGAACATTTAACCTGCTGAGCCGTCCCAGCTTCCCCTTATTATGCTTTAATGATTCAGTTTACTCAATCGTATAATGGGAAGGTTTTACTTGCATCAAAAGGCTATCATAAGAATTAAATCAATTACACATAAAATATCTAGCTCAGTGTCTAGTATGCTTTACAGGACTCAATTATTTTACCTGTTAACTATTATGCATATCTTTAGCTCTTTATGTTCAAGCCTCAGTATTCCTATCAGATCAGCCGAAAGGATGAGATAAATTAACACAACAAATCCTATTTCTTCAAGGAAAACAAAAGATATTTTTAATTGTCTCAGAATTTTAAACAGAACTCATACCCTCTGCCCTGAAACTTGATTAAATTTGTTGGTAATCAAAATATGTTTATCCCCTGTTATCCTTTTCTAATAATCAAGCTTACCAATATTAGTCGCTTTGATTTGTGGTGCTGTGAAAAATACTACATCAGTCTATTCCACACTTTAAATCATTGACCTGAATTAAAGTACTTGTAAATATATAAATAAATCAAACATTTGCTGCAGACATTATCATAAAACAATGGGGCCCACTACTTCAGTTGGTACTTCATATGATTTTAGTAACAAGTGGAAACTTGGTACAGGGAGAAATTAATTATTGAATGGTGATAGCAGTATGTCACCAAGAAGATAGGAAGAACATGAAACAAAAATAAAGGTGGATAATTAGATAATTTATGACCTGAACATCTGAAGTTTGAGAATTTACAGGGCACAAAGGAGAATAACATATGACCTCTATGTTCAAGAAATTTGCAATTTTTTTTATTGGTTTTGACAGAGAGAGAGAGACAGACAGACAGAGACAGAGAGAAGGGGGAGGGCCCAGAGCAATCTCCATAGTTGATAGAATTAGT
The DNA here is from genome assembly GCA_004027555.1 of Craseonycteris thonglongyai. Taxonomy (NCBI): domain Eukaryota; kingdom Metazoa; phylum Chordata; class Mammalia; order Chiroptera; family Craseonycteridae; genus Craseonycteris; species Craseonycteris thonglongyai. The sequence goes on from PVKE010031298.1 coordinate 8,427, forward strand.
TTTCCATATAGTTTCACTCCACAGGTGGGCGCCGGGCTGCTCAAGGCAGGAACTGGACCAGGAGCCTCCCGCATAGGCCCCGGCAAGAACTGAACTGGGGGCACACCCTAGTTCAGCATGTGGTTCTGCCTGGGCTGGAGCCGGGATTCGATCCCTGGTCTCCGTGTCTGCAAAGTGAGCACTTAACCCGCTGAGCCATCCAGCTTCCCCAAAATTTGTGATTTTTTATAGTCACGTATGTATTTCAACTAGTATCAGGCATAATACTAGTGACTTTCACATATGCCATCAGTTGTAGACATCGTGGATTGGTTCAGTCAACCCATTGTAATCCCCATTCAGCATATCTTTCTGTACAGTAAAGACTGGAAAACAAAATATTCATTTTCAGATCCCCTTTTAGTTACAAATGTGTAGGTAGGTAATTCAGAGTTTTTTCTGCCTTCTTTGTTCATGGCTGTGTAGCTATCAAAATGTGTTGCCTTGAGCTTCTTTATTCTATTTAATACCTTTTATTTTTCAGCAGTCTGGCATTTAATTCACTAATCCTCAAGGATTTATTAAGTGGTCAGGCATAAAACCACATGTCTTGGTATCAGTTTCTATGCTGTACTTCCTGACCCTCCTTTTCTTAGGGCTGAGGCAGCCTGCATGGGACACAAACACCAGCATGGCTTTGCTGCTCCTAAGACAGAAAAATGGAGGAAACAAATATCTAGGTAGGCTAGGTAAGGCAGAAGAGAAGGCTGGTACCTCCAGGGCCTGGCACTAGTGAGCATGAGAGGAATTAGCGTGGTCCTGGGTAGGTGAGACTGAGAAGAGCACCAAGGAATGAGCAGTTGTGCACGATGGCCAACCTGCTCTGGGTGCCAAATGGGTCAGCCTGCTCTTGATCCAGGGCACAAAGACCTGCCCTGAAACATGTGAACAAATGCAGGAGGACTGAGCTCCAGGAGGGAAAAGGGAGGTTTTCCCAAGACACCATCCTTTCTCTCTTTCATACGGCCCATCTGTGCCAATGTCTAATACACTTAATAAATCTCTTTCTGGTTAAACTATTTTATTAGTGAGAGTTCTCCAGAGAAACAGATTCAAAAGGAGAGCTAGAGATAGAGACAGAGACAGAAAGAGACAGAGATAGAGATAGAGATGACAGGAATTTATTTTACAGAATGGCTCATGGGATTGTGGAGGCTTGAAAAGACCAAAATCTATAGGGTAGAGCAGCAGAATGGAGACTCAGGGAAGAATTGCAGTTCAAGTACCAAGACCTTTTGCTGAAAACATTCCCTCTTCTTCCAGGGAGGTTAGTCTTTTTCTATTAAGGCCTTCAACTGATTGAAGAGTAATTTACTTTATTCAAATTCTACTGATTTAAATGTTAACCACACCTAAAACGTACCTTCACAGAAACCTCTAAAATAATGTTTGACCAAATATCTAGGTTTTATGGCCTACCCAAAGTGACACATAAAATTACCCATCACAACTAGTTAGAGTGGATTTTGTTGTCCACAGTGAAAAACTCTAGTATCCCATCGTTGCACATAATCCTCACAATAAATGTGTCATTTAAGGATAGCAGTCCTTATTTTATGGATGAGGAAACCAGCTTGGGAAATTGTCTTCCATTGCACTATGAAGTTCAGTAGTAGCTAGTGAGGATTTGAAGCCAGTACTTGAGATCCCAAATCTGGTGCTCCTTCACTTCTACCGCTACTGCCAATGAATCCATTTGGGAAGATGAAGTTAACCATGTGGAAAAATTAAGAGCCAATACAAGAGCAAGTTCAAACCCTAAATGTAAAAAGAGTTTATGTATCTATTGTACATGTGCAATTTGGGTCTAGAGGGAATTTTATAGGGAAAAAGGGGTGGATTTTAAGATGGGTATAATTTGCATATATGCCAAGGAAAGAGGAAAAACATTCCATAAAGGAAACAGAATAAAACAAATGCATGCAAGTGGTGATGCAGGCATGAATGTGTGGAGGTTGGTTAGGTATCTGGGCTGACTGAGGAAGTTTAGTGAGGGGAGAAAATTGATGTCTAGATTAGAACAGATTATGGGAACATTAAAATCGATAACATACATGATTATTACAGGTTCAGGGGCTGAGAACCATTTTGATGAATGTGGTAGTCAGCTAATACTCCTATTCTGGTGGCTCCCGGTCTTCATTTTTAGTCACGGCACACCAACTCTGTATTTCCCCCTGATTACAAAACATGCTTTATAACTACCTCAAATCTCTCCTTGCCAATGCCAACCATTTTTCTCCCAGACAGGCTCTCTGTCTTAACATTGATATCGTTATTTCTTCCACTCTTCCAAACTATATCTTTGTTTCCCTCTTTTTATCCCCTAGACCTAATATTCAACAAGGCATTATTACTTCATTTCAATTGTCACTCCCAAGTCTGGTAAGATTTAGTGTATCTCCATGGGCCTAGATTACAATAATAGCTTCCTAACTGATATTTCTGTTTCTAGTATAAAGGAGGGTTATAGAAAAATATGCTTATGTTCTCAACACAGCCTGACAAGCTCTCCAAATTGTAAAGGTTATTTACAGCTGCAGTAGTATAAGGGCCACCTCTGCTCTAAAGATTTGGCATCATTCTTAGAGAGAAGTGAATATATATTAGAAATATTCCCCAACCCCTGCCCCAAAGCAGAATCAATTATTCCCATAGGACTCTCAACTTGCCTAAAGATAGAATATACTGTATCACATTGTTTTATAGTTAATTATTTATATGACTGTCTACCCCCAAAGTGTAAAATTTTTAATCCAGCACCATACCACTTTTTCATCATTAAGCACTACTCTCTAACCTTTCATATCCTCACTTCTCTGTGTACCAAATTTAGAGCTCATTTTCTATCATTATAATTATTGTGTTACAAACAATTGTTTCTTTTACTTATCTCTTCCTCTATCTTTCCAGACACAGCCCCAACTCTGCTTAAACTTACTTATCTTCCTCTTTCATATCTGCACCCAAACAACTTTGACTAGTTCTTTTTTTTTTTTAAGTGAATTTCCCTCCACAACTTTAGATTCATTTTTATTGGGTTTTGTTTTGTTTTGTTTCTGAAAGATACAGAGACAGACAGAAGAGTGAGAGACCAGAGCATTCTCCATAGTTGCACATCATTAATTGTGACATGGTTTCTTTCCACACAGGTGGATCTGGGGCTGGGTGGGATGGGAACTGAACTGGGGGCCTCCATAGTTGCATGTCATTAGTTTTCTACATAGTTTCATTCCACAGGTGGGTGCAGGGCTGTGCAGGGCAGGAATGAGCCAAGACCTCCCACATGGGAGGCACACCCAGAGTGGGAACCAAACCGGGGGCTTCCCAACTAGGAAGCTCACCCTGGTGAAAACCAAACTGGGAGCACACCCCATTTCAGCATATGGGTCCACAAGGGCTGGGGCTGGGATTTGATCCTCAGACCCCAGGGCAGCAAGAGAGCATTCAACCTGCTGAGCCATCCTGGCATCCCCCATGTGACCAGTTCTTAATATGTATTCAGGTCTTATGTCAAATGTTATTTCCTCAGAGAGACTTCCTCTGCTTATCAGTCTAAAGTAACCAATAAATTACTTCCTATGAGGTTACCCTTTTATAATTATTTTCATAGTTCCTAATATTTGATTTTTCTTATTTAATAATATACCTGTTCTTTCAGTTATTCTCTTATTTTTTTTATTACATGCACTAGAATGTAACCTTCATGGGAGCTAATTCCATATCTTGCTTGCCCTTACTATATACCTAGTGCCCAGAAAAGTAACTAGCATATTATAGGAATTAAATAATTAAAGTGAATGGATGAATAATGAGGTCTGTGTAGTCATTAGTCCCCACAAAAGAGTTGAATTTCTTGGATCTTTGTAATTGGGTGTGGCCATGTAACTAATTTTGGCCAAACAGTTACGAACAGAAGATATTTGTGTCACTTCTGTGTCAGAACATTTAACATCAGTGCAAGAAGCTATAGAGCTCCCTTCTTTCTGTGAATATTTGGGTAATCTCAGCATTTTCTGAAGTGAGGACAATGATGACATGGGAAAAAAGCTTCTAGCTAACTCACAATACACAGATACTATGAACAAGAAATAACTTGTTTTAAGTCATTGAGATATTGAGCTTTTGTGTTATATAGCATAATATAGGCTCTCCTGATAACCTATATTTTCAGTTATTTGTCAGAAATCATGTAAATCAAAGGTAACATTTATTGAGTACTTATATGTGTCACACACGGTGCTAGCTAAACTCTTGGTATGTAAATAACCTGCATAATTTTCACAACACCCTTAACCTCTGTTCTGTTTCTCTGTTCATTTTACAGATTAACAAACTGAGCTACAGAGATATTATTTCAATTGCCTAAAATCACAAAGCTAGTAAAGTAATAGAGTTGAGACTTGAGATCTAATCTAAGTAATTTGTCTCAAAAGTATGTGATTAAGAAAAGATGAGATCTATAAAGCAGTTGCCAGATTGCCTGGCACACATTATTTACTCCATCAGTACCTATAATTTAATGGCATATTGAATTTCTAAAGAAATACACAAATGAAAGTGATTGCTTTTGTTATCTTTAAGACTTTGTCTCTTCCATATCATTTAGTAAGGAATGCCTAAGTAACTGTACAAAAGAGAAGGAAGTGAGATTTCATATTTACCTGGTTACTTTGATCAAAATAGGTAACCATATTTGACAACCTGTGCTCTAATAAATTTCTTTCAGGAGACATAATGCAAACTTTCGTGTTTTGTTTTGTTTTGTTTTAAGGAAATCAATCAGTATGCTTACAGTAGATAAATATCTACTAAGTTCCCAGAAGTATAAGATACTGGGCATTGTGGGATCAAGTTTGAACTGAAACTTGAGAACAAGTAAAATTACTAAAGAACAGTATAGGTGTTCACTTTTATTGTTATTTTAGATTTATTTTATTGTTTTTGACAAAGACAGAGAGAAGGGAGAGGGCCCAAAGCAGTCTCCACAGTTGTACGTTTTGACATGGTTTTGTTCCACACAGGTAGTCAGGGGCCACGCAGAGCAGGAACTGGGCTGGGGGCCTCCCTCATGGGAGACAGGCCTCCTAAAGCCAGTGGTCAACCTGGGGGCAATAACCGAACTAGGGGCCTCCTTCATGTGAAACACACCCCAGTTCAACATATGGGTCCACACAGGCTGGGGCCAGGATTCGATCCTCGGTGGCCAGGGCTGCAGAGCGAACACATAACCTACTGAGCCATCCTGGCTTCCCTAGGTGTAGATTTTTAAATGTCCCCCTTTTGACAATAAATCTAGTGAAAGTTTACATGAAAGATATCACTAAATTGTCATGTTAGAAGTTTAATATGGATGTTTCTAACTTTACAAAGTTATGTAACCATTAAATTAAAATGGAAATCAAGTACCATTTTAAATGAATTCTATTTGCTCACCAAAAATAAATAAATAAATAAAATCAAAATAAAATCCTTTATGATATGAATTAAAATCCAATTTTTAGACAAACATAATTGAGACTTGATAAATATCTATTGTCAGATTAAGGTATAGCTTTTTATGAAGGCTGTCTGGAAAAATTGCAGCCATTGTCAATATAACAAGAATGGTTACATGGCTGGATACTTTTTGGACAGTCCTCATATACTTCTGGCTTTACTTTAGTGAGGTATTTGTTTGTACTATAAAGGTTGTAACTATAACCTTTAATTGACATATTTCAATCACCATACATTCCAAATGTTCAAACCTAAATAGTCATCCTGATCACAAATCCCTTAGTATGCTCAGATAAATGTTATGAAAAAGATTAAATAAATTTAGCATATCTCACAGGAAATAGAAACACTCTGATGACATCATGGTGAGTAGTAGGTAATATAAATATATTGAAACCGAATCAAACAAGTATCACTGCTACTGTTGAACCATATTGAAAACATTTAAGGAAGGAAATGCGGCACTATGCATATTAACATTAACTTTTGAGAATATAGTTGCCAAACAGAAGTAGGACACATGCTTGCTAGAATTTTATTACTTTTTAAAAATTATGTAAGCCTGTTATATGTACAAATTTCTGAAAACATAGAACAGCTGAAAATTTGAGTGAATTTTAACTAAATTATTATTTCATTTTTTAGGAGTGAATTGCATCGAGCAGATAAAATGAAATTAGACTTGAGACATAAGCCTGGTTACAGGTGAGGGTGAAAATTAGCAAAATCAGAAAGAAAGCATAAGGAAATTAAATGAAAAAGAAAAATGACTAGAATAAATATGGCCCTTGAAAGTTTGTTTTTCATCATTTTTATATATTTTAATTTGATGAGTGAGAAATATTCAAATTCACTGAACCAATTTCTCAAACTTGAAAAATATATGTATGTCCTTTGAAGAGAGGGGTTGGAGGATTAATTTTTAACATATCCAAAAATAGGTCCTCCTCCCCAAACTTTTCTTTCCCTAATACTTTTAAATGACTCATTCTCCATTTCAAGAGTGCTGTGAAAATACTGCTAATGCATATGGAAATTTGGCATGAAACTTTAAAAATGGGAAGTTATTTCCATAGTTGAAATATTTGAAAGGTATTAATTCTCTTTTGGAATTCCTTAAAATGATGGCAGAGAAAGGCTTTGACTAAAAGTGTTAAGTACACATTGAAGACTAAAATAGTTAATGTAATTAATATGATAATTATTAATATAATATTGAATAAGATCTGTCAAGACAGGAAGCTGAGTACAGAGACAAAGGTAGTAGATAGTTCATAAATACAAGGATATGGAGATGGTGGGGCCCTGGGCAGAGGCCTTTCCTAATCTAGGCTCTGGAATTTGGTTTCATGCCAAATTTCCATATGCATTAGCAGTATTTTCACAGCACTCTTGAAATGGACAATGAGTCATTTAAAAGTATTAGGGAAAGAAAAGTTTGGGGAGGAGGACCTATTTTTGGATATGTTAAAAATTAATCCTCCAACCCCTCTCTTCAAAGGACATACATATATTTTTCAAGTTTGAGAAATTGGTTCAGTGAATTTGAATATTTCTCAGTCATCAAAGTAAAATGTTAGATAAGTGAAAATAAAGTTTGAGTAAGTCACCTCCAAGATGAACATTTCCAAAGGTTTCTGTATTCCTTGAGAAATATCTCTACCACCTGTGTCCCCATTACTACTCAGCTCATGAAAATTTTGCTGACTATCCCTGTCACCCATGAAAATCTAAACAAGCTAAAGAACCAAGAGATAGGTTCATTTCTTATTTCGCTTTGGGAAAGAGAAAGAGAAAAAAACAACAAAATACTTTTACAAAAATTAGAGCTGTGTGCTAGTTACACATTCTCTGAATAAGCCTGATTTCTTCCAATGAGGCAGTAGTTAAGTGAATTGTATGATATCTCTCAAATAAAGTTCTAGGTGAGACTTCAGCCCCAAACCCTAGTCCTCAGTAGCATCTTGGTCTGAATGAACTACCTCCGCACAACCAGGCAGCATTCTGTCAATTATGAAGAAGAAGAGGAAGAGGAAGAGGAAGAGGAAGAGGAAGAAGGGGAGGAAGGGGAGGAAGGGGAGGAAGGGGAGGAAGGGGAGGAAGGGGGAAAAGGGGGGAAAGGGAAATCTAGGCCAAATCTTTCACTTCTCATGGGATATCCCATTGGTTAAAGCATTAGCCGGTTGATGACTAAGCTCTTATCTAAACATTACTTGTGCTTGGAAGCATCACAGAAAATTCCATTACAGCAAGCCCAAATATCGACATGACCACCACAGAAAGCTGCCAGTTAGAGCCCTGTAATATCCTATTTAACACCTTTTCTCCCCAGAGCAAGAAAAGCACTTTATAAATTCGCTGTCCTGTAGTTACTCGTAGAAAGGATTAACACTCTCACTGATTTTATAGCCTCTATTGATTGCTTGAATGGAAATAACAGATGTTGTTAATGAACTTCTTGTGGGTATATACACAAGGCAGTCCATTGCATTTCCCTTAGGGGTGAAATGTAAGCTCTACTGATCTCAAGTAAAACTTGTGTGCCTGTCAATAGCAACAGGCTACAGCAGTTTAAAATTAACCCTGGAGGAAATTTATCATTTAGGGAATATTTCACTGCCAACCTCAGTGAGACCTCCCTCAGACCAAAGGATAAAAAGTTTTAAGGCTTTTAAAATCTGTGCAATAGAATATATAGAACCAAATAACATCCAGTGCGAAGAATGAGGGCTATAACATCATCACATTTTTCCATTCATCAATTTCCACCATCTAGCCCAAATAAATAAATATGCAATCTCATTATAAGAAGTTTGCATGTTGTAAAATGATAGCCTCCAGGAACTCTCCTGATTTTCCTCCTAAAATGTAAATCCCTAAGACCTTTCTATATAAAAATTCTGACGCTATCCTTCACTACTTCTCCTTGGAACAATCTTCAATCAGACCTTTACATGGACTCTCCCTCGTATCATTCGGACCTTACTCAAATGTCATCTCATCAGTAAGGCCTTACTGACCACTCAATCTAAACGTTATTGGTCATTATGTTTACATCACCTTTGGTTTCTTGTTTACTGCTACATCCCTATAACATTGCCAGTCACAAAATAGGTACTCAATAAATATAAGTTGCACACATGATGGCCTTTTGGTAGAAGAAATCAATTAAGTGCATAAGCAGCTTGTTACAATAACACTATAATTTTGTAAGCAAAGAAATTTTCTCTTTGAAGTTTCCATTAACAGGATCAAAGTTAATTAGTTAATGTAGTTTATTTCTTTATGGACATGAAAAATGGTGGGGTGGAAGGTCAAATAATTTCCCAAACACTTTCATCAGTTCTTTCATTCATCATTTTTATTTTGGCTCTTTTATTTTAACTTATTATTTCTCATATAAAGACAAACTGTTAGGTACATGACGCTTTGAGAAGATCATTCACTTGTGTTGTTTTAAGGACAATTAACAGGAAAACAATAACAACTGCCATCTTTCACTTTTCTAAGTGATAGGTCATGGTTCTGTGTTGTTTTATGGTGCAAATTGTAAATATATACACATATTTTAGTTTCAACACAATAAATTTGGAAAACGTGTTTTTTAAAGTCCATTTTGATTATTATGAATTATGCAAATATTTTAAATAAAAGGTACCCCAAAATTTTGAACAGCAACTTGAGATTTTATAGTAAAGTTTTTGAATATGAGGATTTCTGCTAATATGCGAACAGGTCTTCCACATCAAGATTAGCTTCAAGTCATGCTGTTTGACAGTCATATATACAATTTCAGCTATTTAGTGATCCAGTTTGACTTTTCTGGGAAGAAACCTAGCCCACCACTACCATTCATCATGTACTGCCTCAGCACTTAATGGTCCAGTGAGGCACAGTGCTGAAACGTTCAGCATGTCTGTTTTCTTCTTCTTCTCAGCCACTCTTGCACTTCTCTACATTGGGATATTATTTTGGGAGAGTCAATATGAAACATTCTCTAAACTTCTTGAGAGACTCAAAGGAATGCAAAAACAAGACTAAATTAAAGTAAAAGACACTTTTAAATGGGACAAAAAATCTGATATTCTTGTTTTACATTAATTTTTTTATCATAATTAATAAGGATATTATAGTTTTCTAAAGTAATAAATAAACAAAACTTACCCAATTTACAAGGACAGCAGGGAAATTTTTCAGTGTAAAATGTATCAATAAATTTATTAAGGGATTACACTATGCTAGTGCTGTGGGAAATACAAATGTAGTTTTTATTGTTTCCTTATATTGTTTCCTTCCAATTCTTTGATAATTTATTATATAGAGAAAAGATAAGTTACATAATAGTTAACTATAATGCAAAGTAAAACATAATCTAATTTCTTCTGCGTCTTTCCAGATGCAGTTGAATGTGAAGTGAAGAATATAACAGAATCCAATTTAGAAATTCCTGTTACAAGTCTCAACTGGGCACAGAATAGTGTCCCATGATATGATCTACTTCTACAGTAAGCTTGCTTTCCCACTTTCAGAGACAACTCTTTTATAAATTCTTCTCTTTCCTCCAGTCTTTCCTGCAGCTCCTGTCCTAGAACTTTGTTGACAAAATAGAAGCAGTCAGATTCCTGATCTCTCACATTGACATTTGGAAATCTGTTGTCTACTGGCAGCTGCATCTGTCTGCTCTAATCTTCATTATAAAATGGAGGATCACCTTCCTTTCTCTCTAAGGCCAGTACCTCCTTACTTGTCCTTTGGATCTAATAGTTATAGTCTTTTTGAAAATTGGCTGCCTTGACTATTGCTTTCCTCTTGTATCATCCATCTTCCCCATTTTACTGGATCATTCCATTAATGTACATGTTCTTCCATATTAAAAAGAAATTTGCAAAAGGCTGAAGGTGAACTGCGATCTCTCACCATATACCAAAATTAACTCAAAATGGATTAAAGACCTCCAAATAAGAAAGGAAACAATAAATTGCATAGAAGAAAACATTGGCACTAAACTTATGGACCTGGGATTCAGGGAGGACTTTATGAATTTGACCTCATTGGCAAGGGAAGTAAAAGCACAAATCAACAAATGGGACCTTATCAAGCTAAAAAGCTTCTGTGCTGCAAAGGAAACCATCAACAAAGCAAAGAGGCAACCAA
>PVKE010031299.1:0-19121 GCA_004027555.1 Craseonycteris thonglongyai
TTAGAATAAGAAACCTAAAAATAAAAACAAATAGAAAAAATAACAAAAATGACCAACTGGGGAAAAAAAATTCCCTTGACCTTGCAACAGTGCCTGGTTCTTTGTGATTATTGGATTGGCAGAGCCCAGATAAATTGAACCAATGGAAATTCCCCTTGTCTGTTTTCTATTTCCAATCTCCTCTCAAATAAGCCTTTTTTCTACCTATTAACTAATAACATTGACCTTCCCTGGCATTCTTCACGTAGAAATGTTAGTGAGCAATAACGTTAAAGAGTGTGGAACCAAAAGGAAAGAAGAGAATCAAAAGAACAGATTTTCTAGTGACTGGATCATTTATTTCCTTGAATGAAAATTCTCAATGTCTGTTTTCCCATATTAAGCGTCAATGATCTAGGCTAGAATTTCTGGTCTAGAATTTCTAGACCAACAATTTCAAAGTGGGTGCTCCTTAATCTGGGGAGTTACCCCTAGTGGCATTGAGATGAGAGGGAAGACTCAACAACCATCTTCAACCAGAAAGTTCCATCTTTGTTGTTTCAAAGTTGGGCTTGTATAGAAGAGTCTGTTTGAAGAAAGAGTCCTATAATAAAAAACAAACAAACAAACAAACAACAACAACAACAACAAAAACAGTCCAGAAAGAAAATGAGGCCATTAGCTCTGATGAAATTATACGATCATTCCAAATTCCATTCCAAAAGTTAGAATGACAGGCTAGGAGGTAACATATAGGTCACCTTCAGGGTAATGTAGGGGAAGGAACCCCAGATTTAGAGACAAGAGACCAAGGTCCAAGCCCTGTCTTATTGGATGTGACTGTGTCACCCAAGAGATTCCCAAGCTCCACAAAAGCAGCCCAGTCTGCTTTGCAGATCATGGAATCCTCAGGGCCTGGCCCAGGGCCTGGGACGTGGTAGCTATTCAGTCAGTAGCTGTAGAACAAACAAATGAACAGTCTCCTATGCTCATCTCAGGAATCCTGGAGCTGTAACTTGCTAAGGTAACCTCTCGTGTCTTCACTAATGAAACAATGACAAGACCTATACCAGAGAGGAGTTTTAAAGATTAAGTAAGATAACTCATATAAAATGTATAAGCACAACGCCTAACACAAAAGGCATCCAATAAGGATTAACTATTATTTTTACCATGAATATTATTATAGTACTCCCTGGGCAGGACTGAAGTTCCTCCTTGAAGCGCTTTTTATTTTTAAACTCTTAACAGTAAGGTAGATGGAGACTCAGTATTCAGGGCAAATTTCTTAACTTCTTTGAATCTATGGTTTTTTACCTTGAAATAAGAGTAATAATGCTGGGGTTGCTGAGATAGTTCAGTGGTTTGCAAGGTCTGGGGGTCAATTCCCTGCCCTGGCCCGTCTAAACCTACATGCTAAACTGCTGTGTGACTGGTAACCACTGGGGTGGCTCAGTGGCTAAGGTTCTCACCTCCCATGTGGGAGGCCCCAGTTTGGTTCCTGCCCTGCACAGCCCCACATCTACCATCTACCTGTGTGGAGTAAAACCATGTCACAAATAATGATGTACAACTATGGAGACTGCTCTGGGCCCTTCCCCCTTCTCTCTCTCTCTCTCTCTCTCTCTCTCTCTCTCTCTCTCTCTCTCTCTCTCTCTCTCATCTCTCCTTTCAAAAACAATAAAACAAATTAGAAAAAAAAAAAAAGAGTAATAATGCCTTCCTTCCATGATTGTGGTGGGGATAAGCAGAGAAGTCATATAGTCAGTTTTTAGTTTTCAATAAATATTAGTTGATTGTCAATCAACATGCTCATCCTGGTGGTGACAATGCTAACAGCCCCATTCACAGAGTACATTCTGTCAGTCTACCTAGATCACTGAGTCCTCACAAGGTAAGCTTTATTAACCCCCACTTTGTGATGCAAAAACCAAGGCTAAGAAAGTTTAAGAAATTTGCTTGATATGCCACAGCTAATAAGCAGAGCAGTAGGATTAAAACTGAGATGTACTTCACCCTAAAGCACACAGTCTTTTCTCTGCTGGAATCCTGGCACTTCTAGAAGACCTGCCCGTGAACACCTGCCTCATCTGCATTGTGCCCAGGAAGGACGTGCGTTTGAAAAAAGCCTGACCCGGAAGGCTGAGCTTGGGCTCCATCACACCTGTGCCCCTCATTAATCTGTCAGTGGTGGAGGCTGACAGGAGCCCCGTGGCAGGCAGGGGCAGGAGGTTAGCCTTTACGTTTCTTGTGAGAGAAGTAAAGTTGCCATCCACGCATAGGCAAGCATAAAGATTCTACAGTCTGCATTCTGAATTGGCCTCACGTCGATACCATTTTGTCTCTACTCTTGTTTTTCTTCTCAACATTTTTGAACCTCTATCTTACATATAGCATATTTGGAATAAGGTAAGGGTATCGTAAATAAGCCAGTAAACACACCCAACAGGGTGTTCGCTTTAACGCCCTGGAAAATTAAAAAAGAACACGCCTTCTCTTTGCAACAAGAGATATAACATGGGACAGGAGCCCTGCCCCCCAACCCGAGCCCTGCTGAGGGCTCTGTGAGTCACACAGGACAGCGACACACCTCCACAAGCACGCTGCACCACACTGCCTCACCTTGCCCCAGGAAGTAGTGACTGGGCGGGCAGCTGTCCTGAACACAGGCCTCCAAGCAGAGCAGGCAGCAAAGAAGCAGGCTTAGAAGCTGAACAACAGCACAAATGGGGCACAAAGACAGAAAATCAATGACCAGCAGTGGAGGGAGCCTTGAAAGAAGGTCTGGGGTGCTCGCTCACCAGGCTGCTGCTGCTTGACAGCCACCAGCAACCCTCAAGACAGGAGAGGGGTGGGCCTTGTACCTAGTGCCCTGTCCCCACCAAGGTCAGGGAAGGAGAGGTAGGCTGTGTTTTCAAAGTAGAGGAGGGGAAGGACCTCACTTAAATCGTGCTGGCTTTTCAAGGCCCATTGTCACCGGTCTTAGGCTAACCATGAAATATTGCTGCCTTCTCACGGCCATATCACCATCTGAACATAGTTTTGTCTGCATTTTTCACTTAGGTTGTCTCTTTCCATCAGAATGTGAGCATCATGCAAAAGGGAGGACCTTGTTCCATTCATTTCAGCACTCACTGGGTCCAGGCCCTGACTTCATATTGCACATTGGAGCCTTCATGCCCCCCTTTCTGCACTAGGAGACCCCATGTCACAGAAGGCAGTGGCCCACTACCACATCGCCTGTGCATGACGTTTGGAACCAATCCAGGCCTTCTCTCATCCCCTGAGCCTTGGTGAGGTCATGGGAGAAGATGCAGGGTCCCTGGGAGCATGGATTGTGTCCTCCCTGCTCATCTGTGTGTCAGCCATGGCATCGAGCACCAAACACAGCATCTGGCTTGGAGCCAGCGCTCAATACACTATTTGTGGAATGAATGAATAAGCGTGAGTATGGAGGAAGGTGAGTGAGGGCGGTCTACTCGCCCTGATCACTGGCAACACGGTCCGTAATGGTGCCTCTCAGAGCACTGAAGAAGTCTTCAAACAGATGCCTTCATCTCTAGGGAGTATCTTAAAAATATGGATTTCTGGCCCTGGCCCGGCGACACTGTGCTTCCAGGTTGGGGAGCTAAAGTAACCAATGTGAAGGGTTACTGATGATGGAAATCTGCATGATGAGCTTCTCCCCGATTTACTCAATGGCCCAGAATTTCTGAATAATAATAGGCTTGTGTCACTCTCTGTAATATGTGGAGCCTTGTGCCCTGTTGGGCATCTGGTAAATGTTAGTTGATATTAATAGTAATAAAGCCTTTCCCTTTATCCTTTTGAGCATCTTCTAACACAGAATCCAATTCTGCCTTCTCACTGTGAATGGATAGCTTACAGGTCTTGAACTGAGTATAATGCACCTAGTAATGATGTGGGAAAATGAATGTAGCCAGCGGCTACTGGGAGAGAGGCCAGTCCCTCTGCTCGGACTGGGAGAAAGAAAATGTGCTCTTCAGTAAAAGCATATCAAGTGCTACAAGAGTCACTTGAAAATAAGACATCAGAAAAAACACTAATGAGAAAACAGTCTTTAAAACCTGGGCCTGAAAGTGAGTCTTAAAAGAGAGCCAGTTTGGGAAAAGGTGAGGCATGAAAGAAGAGAAATCAAACACTAAACATGACCTCCCAACAGAGTGTCGAAAACAATACAGCGGTCTTTCCAGCAGAGAAGATATTATTAACAACACTGATAATATAATAAAATGTACAGTTACAAGGTACTTTTCCATCAGAAGGCCAAAGCATTTTCCTATATTGTCTCACGTTAAACCTCCACAATCCGATTTGATGGAGACTGTGGCTGGGACTGAGGTGAGGACACTGAGGCACAGGGAAAGTCAGTATCCCTAATAGAATGAAGGTACCTGCACAATCCACCTGAGGGAGTGTCAGTCCCCACATGAGGGCTCTGGATTTAAAACCCAGGGTTCTTTACACCAACACCAGCTGACATCTCATAATGACAGTCCAAATCAGGGAGACCAAAAAGAATGGGGCATTTGGTTAGAAGTTGTTAGACTCAGATTGGCTAATGACCTCAGATCTCTAAGACAGGTTCCCCAAAGGCTGTCCTCTGACCAACACATCAGCCTCTTAGCTCATTCCTGGATCAGCAGGATTGAGCAACCAGCTCGGTCCATCCAGTGTGAATCTGGATGTTAATCAAGGCCCCAGCCACTAGTAAGTGAGGAAAGAAGGAAGGAAGGAAGGAAGGATAGAAGGAAGGAAGGAAGGGAGGAAGGAAGGAAAGAAGGAAGGATAGAAGGAAGGAAGGAAGGAAGGAGTGGATACTCCTCAGATTGCAACATGTCTCCTCTAAGCACAGTAGGGGGTGGGGATCATCCCTCAGCCCTGTCTTCCTCTCCATACTTTTCATAGGTGACTGTGTCCACACTAGGCAAGAGCCTGGATAGGATCCCCTAAATTCCAGGGTCCTGAAGAATTTCTCTGAGATGTTTCATTGGCTCTTCAAATTCAACAGGACCAGAATAGCACCATCTTCCACTACAGGCAACCAACCATTCTTTCTCTACCTTCTCTGTTTTGATGAAGACCACCAGCATCCAGTAAGTCCCCCAGGCCATTCAGCTCCCTGGCCGTCCCTCATCCCCACGGCCAGCTGGTCACCATCCCCTCAACAGTACCTGTTTCTGCACCCCCTTCTCTGAACCACTGCCTTGATTCTGGGCCTCACTACTCTGAAGGCCAGTGCCTCCCTCCCTGAGCTCCACTGCTTGAAGCTTACTCTCTGCAATGTTGCCAAAGGAGCAAACTGGCTATGAGGGTGTTCCTTTGTAGCTCTCCATCACTTTTAGAATAACCCCAACTCCCTAATACAGCATCAAGCCAAGATCTTCATGATCTAAGCAATACCCTCTCTCCAGCCTTTTTAGGGATTTGGGGATTACCATCCAGGTGAAGAAAGGCTGAAAGGGTCCCAAAGTCCTCTCCTGCCTCAACTCCTGCCACAGCCCCACCCAGACTGCTCCTATGTCCCATCCGTACCATCAAACAGTGAAGCATGTTGCTGTCTCTATGGCATGGCTGGGAGCACCCTTTCCCTCTTCTTCTACCTGGATAATCCAAGTCTATGTATCAGTTTCCCAGTTCCCACCATAACAGTGTACCACAAGCTGGTTGGCTTAGGACAAAAACTTATTTTCTCATAGTTCTGGAGGCCAGAAGTCTGAAATCAAGGTGTCAGCAGGATCATGCTCCTTCTGGAGGTCCTAGGGAAGAAACTGCTCCAGGCTTTCCTGGCTTTTCATGGTCCCTTGACTTGTGACAGCATAATTCCAGTCTTCTCATGGCATCATTCCTCTGTGTATGTCTGTCTTTGTATTTAAATTGTCCCCTTTTTATCAGGACACATACTGGGTTAGGGCCCACCCTAATGACCTCATTTTAACTTGATTATCAACCTGTGTAAAGACCCTAACTCCAAATAAGTTCACATTCTGAGGTTCTTGGGCTTTGGATTCCAACAAATATTTTTCTAGGGGGAAGAGGGGCACTCACTATTCAATTCCTAACAGCCCTTAAAGTCACAGTTCGAGCACTATTTCCTTGCAAAGCTGGGCTGGTGTCCCTCCCCATGCCTAGTCCTTGTCAAACCACATTGTGAAGTCCACTTGTCTCTGTTCCCCACCTGACCATACTCTGACAAAACAAACAAACAAACAAAAAATAACAAGGCTTTCATTTCTGTAGCCCCAGATCCTACCAGCCTGGTGCTGGGTACATCGTGGACATCAAACATTTGTTGATGAATGAATGCAGATGGTGATGGATTTTGCAAGCTGTGCCGCTGGCTCCATTACCTGCCTTCACCACAGGATGACAAGGGAACACATGATCCGCAGGCTTAAATGACCTCTGCCCAGACTCTAGCCTCAAGGACAATTAGGTGAGTTGGCAAATGTATTTCATTTGTCTCATGCCAGCCTGGTCTCAACAGCTGGAGACTTCAGCAAAGTCAGGGACCCATGGGGTAAAACTTCAGGAGCTCCCACCTTTGCCCTGAATGTCATCTTTCAAACTGTGCTCATGAATGTTTGCAAAATGAAGAGGGATTTTTCTCTGGGTGCTTTTCTGACTGATCTTTCTCTGAGCCCCGTGAACTCATTCTTCTAGGTAAAGATCCTTCCGGTGGAACAGCAATAGACTTGCAGCTACAGTGTGCAGCTCACTTCTCTTCCGGCATCTGGGGAAGTCATGAGGATGTGGCTGCCATTGTTTCTTCACATTCATGTCAAAGGCCACCCAGGGCTGGTCCTGATCCCTGGTATGGCCGGAGAAACCAGAAGCATTGCTTGGTGCCAGGCCCTTTGCTTCTATCTATAGCACCTGGCCTTCTCAAAGCAAGTTTTGACATTAAAACCACTATTCCCCCCACAGCTATGGTAATAATGATAAAGATTCATTTGGACGTATAGGTCACGGTTGTTCTTCAACTGGCAAGCCTGTGTTGACCCCTTCATCTCCAACCTAAAGAATTGTGAAACGAGGGTGATGCCATCTCTCTGTAGGGCTGCTCATCAAGGGGGCCTAATGCCAATATTGTCTGTAAAGGTGACAGAACCAGCATTCCAGCCCAGGTTGGCTCCATTCTGGGGCTCATATTCTTGGTTGAATCACCTTCAACACCTTCAGGTCTTCAGAAATCAAAATCAGAAATAGAACTTTTGAATTGAACAAAAATTAATTTTGTCCTCTTGCATTTCTAGTATAGAGCACACAAACTGATCTTATTGACAAATAAGATTGTCTTCCTCGATTGTCTTCCTCACCCCTTGCTCCCCCAGTTGTTGAGACAGGTGGTGGAATGAAGCAAGAAAGCCACCTGAGTGGAAGCACAGAATGAAGCTGTACCAAAGAAATGAAAATAACCTCCCTGTACCCAAGTAAACCTCCGGCAGATTGGGCCCCGGGGAGATCCTTGCATGGCCTCATTGCAACAGCTGTCCCTGCACTTTCTATAGACTTGCAGAAACAACACAGGTTCCTGCATGCCTCACAGGGAGAGTAACTCAGTTCCCACCAGGCAAGTTGAGACAATATGTCATGCACTCCTACAGAAGTTACTTCTATGCCAAGACAAGAGGCCATACTAGACAGGAGCCCAGGGCTTGAGTCACAAAAGTTTGCAGGAACTGGGTCTATGGAGACAGGAACTGAGAAAGGGTCTAAACTGACCTCAGAGACAGGACCAAACACATGAATTTTCTTCATTTTAATTCACTTCTAATTCATGCACCTGGATAAAATGAGTATGGGCCTGGGGACATTTACAAAACTGGACTTGTGACATTTAATGAGTGCATTGTTGACCCTAAAGGAGGAACTAGTGGCCCTAAGTGAGACGAGCCTTCTTCCTTCCCCACTGCTTAAAGCCTTCCAGGGGCTCCCATCTCTCTGGGGAGAATTCGTGGCATCTGAGCCGGTTAGGAGGCACAGCATCCGGCTACACCCAGGCCTGTGCCCCTGGACTTCCTTAGATCCTCTAACACATTTTGCTCTCTTAGTTCCAAATTCTCTGTGCCCTGTACCTAGAACAGTATTCCCATGCCCTCACTAATAGCTAGTACTTGTTTATCCTTTACATCTCCACTTACCACCTTCTCCTGAAGCCGTTGAAGCTGGCCAGAGATGCAGCTCAGTCCATTTCCTGAGTTGTCTCCTAATACTTCCACTCTCTATCAAGACACTCATATGGATGGAAACGGATTGTTACCAGATGGAAAGCTCCCTGAGGGTAGGTTTGGACCATTGCAACATTACTGTACATTGGATGGACAATATCGTGTTGAAAACATGAACTTACAAATGAATAGAGTAAGTGAATACAGGGATAGAGTTTGATTTATTCCCTCTGACCCAGAGAGGCCTCTTCCAACTGCTCCAAAAATAGACCCTTCTCGTCTTGTTGACAGGATCTGTCTAGATAGGGAGTGCTAGCCAAGGACCTACCCAGGTTCTTTGAATTTTGACTGTGTGCCACTAAAAATATAATTTGTAAACCCAAACCAAGGCTCCATCCATCAGACACCAAAGGCCAAGCCTGCCATCATCAATAATGGCACTGATCTTGCCGTTGGCACCTGGAAATGAGAAGGATGATTCAGGCCCACAACTCGGACGCCAGCAGCTGCACCAGCTCTGACAGATGGCCTTTGGATGCCTAAAGAGCGTGTCTCAGAGCAGAGAGGGCTTCTGTGCAGCAAGATAAGAACTGCACCGATAGGGAGCTTAGCTGATTGAGAAAAATTAATACAATGTTACTTTATCATCTAGATGTATATTCATTTTTCATCTGGATTGAAGATATACTACATTTTCTTTATGAATAAAAACATGCTGCTAATTAACACTGACCTGCTCAGGAGAAGGAAAGCCAATGTAGATAGAATCCTTTTACTACTAGAGCAGGGAATAAAGCTGTCTCTTTTTGACTAAGGTTAATCCCATTAGGCTGACAGATACTTTGGCACTTTGCCTTTGGAGTTGTTTGAAGGAGACTTCAGGGGGACAATGCCAGTGAGCCCAGTCGTGGCATCCATGCCCATAGGAATTCTACACAGGAGGGCTCAAACCCAACACCCTCCCCAACCCTTACACTCCTGAGAAGCAGTGCAGGGCAGACACCTTTCAGGCTACTCACCTGAAACCATCTCTCTTCTCTGGACAATGCCCAACCATCTCCCTTCTCTGGACAATGCCCCTTGCCAAGCTGATGGAATGCTTCCAGAAAGACAGTCTGGCCATTTAAAAACCTGATTGATGGAACTCAATTCAGGCAAAGCTGGATGGAGGAAATAACACAGCTGATGGGAAAAAGGAGAAAACTACCAGAGCAGCAAGACTTCCTTTTCCATAATGGGAAATCTTTCGAATTCTATTTCAAAACCTATGTTTTTGTAAAGATTTATTTTTATTGTTTTTGACAGAGAGAGAGAGAGAGAGAGAGAGAGAGAGAGAGATACAGAGACAGAAGGGGGGAGGGCCCAAAACAGTCTCCATAGTTGCACATCATTGGTTTTTCCACATAGTTTCATTCCACAGGTGGGCGCGGGGCTGCACAGGGCAGGAACTGGGCTGGGATCTCACCCTGGTGAGAACTGAACTGGGGGCACTCCCAAGTTCAGCATATGGATCCACACGGGTCAGGCCTGGGATTCGATCCTCAGTTCCCGGGGCTGCAAAGTGAGCTCTAACCCACTGAGCCATCCCATCAAAGCCTTATGTTTTATCCAAGAGAATTTGATGAATTAGTTTTTATATAAACTGGTATCTTCTAGCCTTAGATTAAAATAATCTGCAGTAATATTCATTTTAACATTGCTCATAATAGTGAAAAATTGGAAGTCTACATATGAGAGAACACAGTTAAGTAAAATAAGGTGACTTCATTCAATAGAATATTATGATACAATTAAAACAAGAATTCTGTAAAGAATGTTAGTCTATGGAAAATGATGAAGATGTAATACTAAGTCAAAAAGCAAAGGGAGCCCAGTGTGCATAGTATTAATATATGTTATGGTATATGAAACTAACCTTTTGAGCTGAAGTGACTTAGAAGCTACGAGGGCAACTGCTCTCTGGATAAAAAATCATGAGAATTATGCTGTGGACATGACCCCCCATTTCTCCTTTACCACAGGAAAACAAAGAATCAAACAGCACTTCTTTTCTGAGAACTAGAAGCAGGACATCAAAAGCCTGCCTTTACCTGGTGCATTCTTAACTTCCACTACTCTGCTGCTTATAAGGGTTTGAGCATACTTCCTGCTCTGGAATTCAGGAACTAAAGCCAGATCTCAGACACCTTATGTCTTCCAAAAGAATTGCAATTCCGGAGGCCTTCAATCCTTTAGAAGATTATATTTCTACATACTATCATATCTCTGTGGACAAGGATAACTTTTCTTATTCATTACTGCAAACCCAATGCCTAGCACAGTACTTAGTACCAAGGAATTCCTCAGAGCATATTTGTTAAAAGAATGATTTTTAAATATTAATTTTTTTTTAGAATCTGGGATAGCCTAAGCAGAAATTGAAGTGAGTTCAAGGTTAATAAAAATTGTATATTATCATATTTATGTACTGGGTTTTTAATTTGCTATGACTATATGTTATTTAGACAAATAACTTTACTGTTTTAATTCATTTAAAAATTAGCCACAATAACACATGGTGTCACCATTAGCAGTTATTCATATGTAAGAGAAAGAAGCTGAAGCCGGAGACCACCGTCCTGCTAGCATAACACGTGAACCACAGACGGATTGCCAAGGAGGAAACCAACAGCTTATTGAACAATATCCTTGCAAACTGGAACCTATGGAGTAAAGGCAATTCTTCCATGAGGAGTTCATCCTAACCGCTCCAGGAAGAGGACCTGCAGGACTGGGAAGAAAACATTGGAGCCATGCTGAAACCTCACAGCCGGTGACTAGACCAGGAGACCTGGCAAGACAGATAGGTGCCACTTGGAAGCCCAATTCAAAGCTGCTCTTGTGCCACATGGCATATGTAATTAGCTTACAATAAACTGGTTCTTGTGCTACACAGACAGGTAAATGCAAAGATTTCATGGACTCTTTCTTATCCTGTCAGCTCTCTCCCATATCCTCAGAGAAGAGCTCTGTAGATTCTTCAGAATGAATATGAAATACTAATAGTAGTAACAATGCTTTAATAAGTGAAGCTCTGGTGGGTTTCAAGTGCTCTTCCATTCAATTTCAAGCCCTCTCATTAACCTTCTTCACGGGGTCAGAATTGAAGAATGAAACTTAGAAAAATTTTAAAGGAAATAGAATTATTGAATTTAGCAAAAAGAGCTGCATAATAATGTCTTTCAAGTATGGGAATGTCTTTCACACATTGATGAGCTACTTTGCATTTACTCTAAACAAAGAACAAGAAGAACACGTTTTTACTTGAAACTTGAAGAATTTCATTTAGTATGTTGCCTTTGGTTCTCTAACATTCCTTCCCTGGATTTTTTTTTTTTTTAATTATCATAGATTTTCACCTTCCTGGTATGCTTTTAAGCAATTCAACCTGAATACAGAAGATGGAGTAGATGGTCTTTGAAGGACTCTCCATCTTTAAGATATTGGGCATTCAAAAGCTTCAAGAGGAAAGTGTACCTTGACACTTGATGGTCCATTCAATTTTAACAAACATTTCTAAAACACCAGACACGTATTTTCATGCAGATGATGGATGACCTAATAGCTTTTTTCGCCCATTTAAACCTACTAATCCACTTTCTCTCCTAGTTATTGGGTACCATCCATCCTTCTTCCAACTCTTCTGACCTATTCCTTTGATTCTTTCATTCTATTCATGTCCCTGTGAACTCACACTGTTCTCTGAAATAAAGATGGGGCTTTTCCCCTTAAGCCATACAATCTTCTAAAAAAAATGACTATTAACCATGTGTCTTGGCAGATTTCAATGTGGAAAATTACATTTTTCCTCCCTACAACTTCCCTTGTTATTTTAATTCCAAGTACTCTTTAATAGCTCACTCAAAACAAAACCTGTTGCAGAGAGGGCTGTCTCAGAGGGGCACAGAGGAGATGACATTTCAGAGATGTATGACTAATACTCCTGGAGCAGGAGCTGAGTACATTGGGATCCTTTGGGAGTAAAAGTACCTCCAATGGATCAAATGGATTTTTATTTTATGCCTGTGGTAGACAATCTCATGAGACAGATTTTTCCCTCCAGCAATTTGCAGCATCTTTTGAGATTAAGAATCAAGACAAGAGCTACTTGGTAATATTGTGTAGATGACGCATTACACAGAGCTGACTCTGTGACATCACAGTGTCTTGTTCTCAGTTAGAGCAACCTGATGTGCCTGCCCCAGCTCTGTGAGTCATTGCATGATATATTGTCCAGGAAATGCAAACCAATGCTCTTCTTAAAACTCACAATTAAAAAATTGAAGTTTCTGGCCAGGGAACACAGAGTGAAAAAAGTAAACTCTCAGGAGGGGCAGGTTCTCATATCTGTTTTTCTTTTCATTATTGTCTAAGTGTAGAATCCTACAAGGGATTATAGTATAAATAAGCATTGCAAGTGGTAATTGTCTTTCATGCTTTATTGCCTCAGAAATTAAGTTTATTTTCCACCAACCAGAACTTTCTATTATGAACAGCTATGCCACTCCACATCCTAAAAAGTTTTTATCATCAAAAATGACTGAAGATCTATGTGCACATTATGAATGTGAAATACAATTGGCTAAATAAGCTCCAGTCCTGCCTGGAGATCCTGTAATATAAAGCAATCTTGATACATGTAAGCTTGCAGTAAACTGGAAGAATAATAGAATAAAATAAAATATCAAGGGTGATCTACTAAAGAGAGCATTTAAATTTAGCTTTATACAAATACTTCCACTGTGAAAAACAAAACAAAACAAAACAAAAAATCACATGCTGGACCTCAAATAGTGGGAATTCAAAGTTTAAAATCTTTTCTGCTTGTCTCCACCTTCCAAATTTCAGCAAATAAAAGAACTAGTGAACATTATCCAGTGAAGAAAAATTGCAAGAAAAGATAGAAGCAACAGCAATTAATCAGGCCATAATGTTAACAAGGATGGAATCTATTTCTGGCAAAACTGACCTTTCCAACCCAGTACATAGTACTTCTCACTCTGAAAGCTTAAGATACTAGGACAGCCAGACAAATTAGAACAAGCCCAGATCCCCAATGACTGAAATGCAATCAGGCAGAGAGAAATGTAATGTTAAAGGTCTGGGCAGCATCATTTTAGGTCTTGGGTGCTATAGGCTTGACTTGACTAGTTAAATCCCAAGGAAGTTTGCCCCATGAAGGTAACAGTGTAGGTTCCATGGAGGAGGAATTACTCTGGATAGTCACTTCAACAGTCCAAGAAACTTTTGGAACCATTGTTAGGTTAGGAGTTGAACCAAACAGGCAGACCTCTGGACCTAGTCATTCTGATACACACCCAGAAGAATTTTAGTTCTCTATGCCACATTCCATCTGTCTAAGAGCATGGAGTAATGAAGGTCACTCAAGTCCTCCTCGTTGGGTCTGCAGCTGAGAATTCAGTGGGGCTTCCAGAGATACTTCATGTTACAGATGCATATGTGCCTAACAAAGTATTCCCTTTGGCTTCACAGCCACAGCATGGATGCAGAGGTGGCAGATGGGAAACTAAGAGTCAATTTTGCCTTTTTCCCAACATTGCTCAGGGCCAGTCATGGGAAAACTCACTGGGGGTCACAGATGGGATCAAAGTTAATGTCCTAGAGCAGAGGTGTCAAACTGGCGGCCCCCGAGGTAATTTTTTGTGGCCCACGATGCTCTGAAATAAAATGAAAATAGAAAAAATTGTTATGAAGAAAATAGTGCTTAGGGGAGATCGAGGCAATACTGTACACACAATTCCCTCATTAACCCTTTAACTACTGAAGATGAGTATACATGTTGCCCAGTGCCTTTCCTGGGGGCCTGTGGGCATGTATAAATGCGTGTATAAATGACTCAGTTCTGGCGACGTCTATAAATGTGATGTGGCCCCGCGTGAATCTTGCCTGTTGCACCAAATGGCCTGTGTTTTAATTGAGTTTGACACCCCTGTCCTAGAGGAAACAGTAAAAATTACAACTATTAAAAAAAGTTGTCAAAATGTCAGTGTTATAATGATATTCATCCAAGAACATAGAAATAATGGCAAGAGCATGGCTTAAAATCAACGCACAGAGTAAAAGATACCCAAAGACATTTGAGACAAGATGACTCCCAGGCTTGGGGGGTTTGACCATGGCTTCAGTGAAAGTAACTACCGTACTATTTTTTTAAAAGACCTAGTCAACGGGAAGACAGGTCAGTTAGCTGTGCAAGTTCTTATAGCTACTACCTATTGATATTATAAAAAAATAAACACATAACTTAATAGTTGCATAGATAGAAGCTGCAAGACTGTTTTCCAGAAAAGCTGTGTCATTTTACATGATCATAAGCAATGTATCAGTGGTTTAGTTTCTCTATATCCTTGTTAGCATTTGGTATATATATCCATCCATTCTTATAGGTGCCGTGCTGTCTCGTAGCTTTAATTTGCATTTCCCTAATGAGTCATGATGTTGAACATCTTTTCATGTGTTCATTTGTATATCTTCTTTGGTGAAATGTCTCTCCATGTCTTTTGACTAATAATTAGATTATTTGCTTTTTACTGTTCAGTTTTGAAAATTCTTTATATATTTTAGATACTAGTATTTTGTCAGATATGTGGTTTGCAAATATATCCTTCTAGTCTGTAGCTTTCTTTTAACCCTCTAAACAGAGTTTTTCACTGAACAAAAGTTTTAAATTTTTATCAAGTCAAATTTATTGTTTCTATTTATGAATTGAACTTTTGTTGTTGAGCCTAAGAACTCTGCCTAGCCCTAGATCCAAAACGGAATTTTCTTCTATGGTTTTTTTTTAAGTTTTATAATTTTGCATTTTACATTTACATTTATCATCCATTTTGAGTAAAATTTTGTATAAGGTATAAGGTTTAGGCGAGATTCATTTTGTTGTCTCTGGATCAAATGTTAGAAAGGCTGTCTTTCCTGTATTGAATTGCTTTCATACCTTGGTCAAAATTAGTTAGGCATATTTGTATATAGATCTGAGTTCTCTATTCTATTCCATTGATCCATGTTTTCTAACTCTCCATGAATACCAAGCAATTTGATTACTGTGGCTTTAAAATTAGTCTTGAAATTGGATAAAGTCATTCCTTCCTATTTATTCTTCTGTTTCAAATTATTTAACTATTCTAGTTCTTTTGCCTTTCCACATAAATTTTAGAATTTGTATATATATATATGTAGAAAGAGAGAGAGCGCACTAGGATTTTGAGAGAAATTGCATTAAACGTGCGTACTTCCTTTGGAGAGAATTGACATCTTTACTGTGCTGAGACTTCTAAACCCTGAATATAATATGTCTCTATTTAGGTTTTTTGTTTTTTATCACAATTTTGTAATTTTGTAAAATACAAGTCTTAGTTAAGTTTTATTAGATATACAAGATCTGACAAGTTCATGAATTTATCCTAGAAAAAGTACTACATACCTCATTGCTGAATATCACTGCAGTCACCTTTGACGTACTGCCCTTGGGAAGCCATGCACTACTTAGTCCACTCTTCAAAGCAATTTTGGAACTCTTTATTTGAAATGGTCATCAGAGCAATGGTGGTATTACCCTTGATGTCCTAAATGTCATCAAAATGTCTTCCTTTCAATATTTCCTTTATCTTCAGGTAAAGAAGAAAGTAACTGGAGGTCAGATCAGGTGAATAAGGAGGGTGTTCTAATACAGTTATTTGCTGACTGGCTAAAACTTTCTCACAGACAGTGACATGTGAGC
This sequence comes from Craseonycteris thonglongyai, assembly GCA_004027555.1. NCBI lineage: Eukaryota > Metazoa > Chordata > Mammalia > Chiroptera > Craseonycteridae > Craseonycteris > Craseonycteris thonglongyai. The sequence goes on from PVKE010031299.1 coordinate 15,949, forward strand.
TGATGCATTGTCATGATGCAAGAGCCATGAGATGTTGAAGAAAAGTTCAGGTTGGTTTCATCTAACCTGTTTAGGCAGCCTTTTCAGTACTCCCAATACTCAATTTGGTTGACTGTTTGTCCAGTTAATACAAATTCATAATGAACAATCATTTTAATACCAAACAGGTTAGCAACATCATTTTGACCCTTGATTTGGACTGATGGAACAGTTTTGGTCATTGAGAATTGGCTGACTTTCATTTTGCACTTTGATGCTTTGTTTCAGCATCATACTGGTATACCCATATTTCATCGCCAGTGGTAACACAGCCCAAAACATTATCTTGCCTCTCTAAAGGTCTTGGCAAACACTGACTCTCCTTTACCTTTGTTTATCAGTGAGCTCCTTTGAGATCATTTTTGGACACACCTTTCTCATGACAAAATTTTCAGTTAGGATTTTCCTGTTTCTCTATTGATGTTTACTTGGTCTGCTATACTGCTCACAGTCAGCCAATGATTTTGATGCACAATTTTTGTGATGTTTTCATCAGTTCTGCTTGTTACTGGCCACCCTAACCTCTCTCTGTCAGTGACATTTTCTATCCCCTCAGAAAAATGTTTAATCCATTTGTACACTGCCATTTTCTTCATAAAATTATCCCCATAAACTTGGACTAATGTCTGTAATATGTCACTTCTATTCTTGCCAAGTTTAACAAGAAAATTAATGTTTGTTCATTGCTCTAATTCAAGCTCCAACGTTCTCATGACAGCACACAAAAATATGCAACAACAATAATAAATGCCACTCAGCAAAACACAGCCACATGTCGACACTAACACAGCTGTGAGATACTGATATACCAAGGTTATGAAACCTTACCAAATTGTTCGTACAGTGTTGCCAATGTAAATATACAGTGGCAATTTCATGAACTTCATTGGCAGACCTCGATATTCTACTTACTACCTCTATATAGCTTAAAATGTTTCACCTATGTTTTACAAATTTATTCATCTTCTATAATAGAATTGAATATTTCAAAAGCAAGTGCACATAACAACCACATTGTCTTTCATTGCCAATCTAGTAACCCTATGTTGTCCCCAAGTGGCAGTTCCATGAAAGTGTCATATTTTAATTAGAAGGTGGTCTCCACCATTGCTACTCTCTGAATGCTTTCTCAACCCTTTCTAATTTCCTTAGTCCTATCTATACCTCTGTGTAATAGTCCATTCATTAAGTTCTTACCAATTGACCATGTTGGTGTGCCAACTATTTCCTGCCAGAGTTCCAACTGAGGCTACTATAATCAAATGCTTGTCTGTGGTGATTTTGCTCTGACAAAGAATAATCAGTCCCACCAGATATCAGAGGCCTTTGATCCAAAGATTTCCAAGCCAAGCCTTTCTATTCTTTGTGCCTGATGTTGATTCCCAAGTTACCAAGAAAGTATCCTGGCCTCTCTTCTGGAACATCATCTGCCCCGCCCCCCACACACACACACAACTATCCATCCCACTCCTATCAAAGGAAAGGAAGTAGCGTCCAGGCAGAAACAATAGCTGGGTTAAACTTTCAGAGGAATAATGAAGAAGGAGAAAAGACAAAAATACTTCCAATTCCATCAGTTTCATATCTCTAAAGCATATCTACTACAATGCAGTTAGTGAGCTCCATAGATAGATAGTAGGAAGGACAGCTTCATTAACTTTGGTCAGGTTATCAACATCTTAAATTTCATTATTTCTACCTGCTTCTCTTATTGTATTCTGGACTCCTTCAAAATTGTGACACAGCTAAAATTTTGAGAAGCAGTTTTCCTAAATCTTGGTGGCCAATTTCCATATATTATTTATCATAAAAACTAACACAACAGAATTCCAATTCTTATCAGAATCATGGCCTTCATTTACAGACTCTTGGTAACTTTGGGATCCCAAGCAAGTTTTTCTTTCTGAGCTACCCTGGCTAATTGGCTTGTTGGAAAGTGTAGGCAATCCTGGCTTCAGGATCTAGGCCCCCAGTGTCATTTAAACCATTCTATCCTACTCCTGCTATCCTGGAATATGCCTTTGCTGCTGCCATGACAGCCACTTGCTGTTGCCAGCAATTAACCAGCAATCAGCAGCAATCAGCAGCAGCCTGAGTTAACACATTTTAGAAATCACTCAGCAGACTCAGAGGGAAAAGCCTTTAGAATTTTAGAGAATGACTGACCTCTTCCCATCCTCCAGTTTCAGAGAGAAGATCACACCTATCTCCCCAGAACCATAGAGACTGCCTTTGCTCACTAGACCTTATAGCAGGGGTTCCCAACCTTTTTATACCCTAGGGTGCATTCTAAAATATCGGTAGGGTGGTGGGCACCAGCTATTTCTAAAAATATTTATTATTGAACAAGAATCAAAAATAATTTTAAAATAATAAATTTATTGTACAAATTATATACACACAAAGAAACATATATACAAAACGTAATACAAAGTAAATAAAAAACACACGTATAATAAAATCATTTAAAAAAACATAAAAGAAAACATTAAAAAAAACAATCTGTCAGTGTGATCTTTGGCATTGTATTTCATTGACCAGTGCCTCGTAATTAGGAGAGTATGACGACAACCCTGTTAGCAAACAATTATTAAGATGCTCATCGGTAAGTCGAGATCTATATCGTGATTTTATTAAATTCATATTTGAAAACAAAGATTCGCATAAATATACGTTGACCCGAAAAACAATTTGATTTTATATGCCGCTTTTTGTAAAAATGGGAACCTTTCTTTGTCGACTATGTTCCATAAGTCCTCTGATATTAAGGATTTTAGCAAAATATCGTTCTTAAGGTTCAAAATTTCTAACTCTAGTTCTTCTGCTTTCCCCTGAACAAGGTCTGCAATACATACGACTAGTTCTATTACATTTATTTGGCAAGTAAAAGGATTGATACAGAAGGAGACAATTGGCTCGATATTTGTGAACTGCAGAAATCGCTCTTCAAACTGTTTTTGAAGCACTTGCAGGGTCTCAATAAATAATGACACGTTTAATTCATTGTTACCTAGCATTTTCCTCATATATGGGAAGTGCACGAGAGACTTGATATGCAGATGTGATATCAACAAAGTCAATTTCGCTTTCAATGCGTTTACAGAGCTTATCATTTCAGCTATATTTTTGTCTTT
>PVKE010031300.1:0-19115 GCA_004027555.1 Craseonycteris thonglongyai
GGAGGTTCTTGATTAAAAATTTGGTCTATCTCCCACCATTCCCTAGCTTGTCGTGCATTCTTTCCAAAAATCGGGACTTTTTTAAAACTCCACGAGATGCGGGACAAATTGTTAAAAATCAGGACTGTCCCACCAAAAGCGGGACGTCTGGTCACCTTATGATAAGGGGCTAATATATCTAAACTATATAAAGAACTCATTCAGCTCAACAACAAAAATACAAACAATCCAATTAAAAAATGGGCAGAAGACCTAAACAGACACTTCTCTCCTGAAGACATACAAACAGCCAACAGATACATGAGAAAATGCTCCACTTCACTAGCAATTAGGGAGATGCAAATAAAAACCACAACAAGATACCATCTTACACCTGTTAGAATGGCTATAATCAACAAGACAAGGAATAACAAGTGCTGGAGAGGCTGTGTTCAAAATGGAAACCTCATACTCTGTTGGTGGGAAGGTAAATTGGTACAACCACTGTGGAAGACAGTGTGGAGATTCCTCAAAAAACTACAAATTCAATTGCCATATGACCCAGCAATCCCTCTCCTGGTATCTACCCCAAAACCTGAAAACCTCAATCCACAAAGATGTATGTAGCCCAATGTTCATCACAGCACTGTTCACGGTGGCCAAGTCGTGGAATCAATCAAAGTGTCCTCTGATAGATGACTGGATAAAGAAGTTGTGGTACATTTACACAATGGAAAACTACTCAGCAATAAGAAAAGATGAAATACAGCAATTTGTGACAACAGGGATGGACCTTGAAAACGTCTTATTAAGCGAAATAAGTCAGACTGGGAGAATCAAGAAACATGACCTCACCCACAGGTGGAATATAAAACTGAAAGGAACAAAGAAACAAAAACTCATGGACACACTCAATAGTTTAGTGGTTACCTTTCCTGTTTCCTCCTTTTACATTAGCTCATATGTCCTACACTCCAGTCAAGTCAGTGTACTCAGGACCACCATCATTATTACCTATACACAAACCTTCAGCCAGAAGCTTTTTTCTTTCATGCCCTTGATTTTGAACATGATGCTGTTTATTCTATCTGAAAATCCTTTCTCCAATTCTCCCTTCCCAGTGCTAATTTGAAGATCTGTCTTCACAGCTTACTGCGAGCTCCTTAGTCATATCGTAACTTTGTATTGTGAGTATAAAGCTGGCATAAAGTAGACACTTACATGTGTCTTCAATAAATGAAGAAAAAAATACATTTAGGTCAATTATATCTCAATAAAAGAATAGGCATTTAGGTTATCCTGGTTTAATCTGGCCTCCTAAAATGCCTGCCCCTCCCTCTGATATAGATCTCTCTCCTTACCTGCAGTCAAGCCTCTTTAAAGAATGATTTCTTTGGGGAAGCCGGGATGGCTCAGCAGGATAAGCGCTTGCTTTGCAGCCCCAGGGACTGAGGATGGAATCCCAGCCCTGGCCCGTGTGGACCTGTATGCTAAACTGGGGTGTGCTTCCCACATAGGAGGCCCCCAGTTCAGTTCTCACCCCCCTTTTTGGCCCCTGGTTCTAAGGAGCGGCACGCTCCCATATGGGAGACCTCCAGCCCAGTTCCCATACTGTGCGGCCTGGTGCACCTGCATGGAACAAAACCATGTCGAAAACTGATGAGGTACAACTGTGGAGACTGCTCTAGGCCCTCCCCCTTTTCCCTGTCTCTCTGTCTCTGTCAAAAACAATAAAATCAATCTTTAAAAAAAAAATGGTCTCTACTCCAAGTCTTCAGTTCCTTTCCTCTCACTAGTTTCCACCCCTACCACTCTACCTACCCCACCGTCTCCAAGCTCACCAGTGAGTGCCCCCTGGCCAAAACCAATGGATCTATTTCAGCACTTATCTCCCTGGCCTCCTGTGTGTGTCACTGGATGCTGATGACCACTCCCCACTTCAAAGCTTCTTTAGTGGCCTTTACCCCAGCTTCAGTGGCACCACTCATCTCCCTTCCTTTCTTCTCCCCCTCTAGCCATACCTTCTCACTTTCCTTTGAAGGCTGCTCCTTCTTTCCTCAACCTTTAAATGTTGGAACTCCTCAGGTCCTAGAACTCCTTTTCTCTCCCATGGTACCTGCCATGTCCCTGAGCAACTTTATTCACTCTCTTAGCTTCGCTTACTATTTGTCACATTTACCATATAAGGCTACCCAAATCTAAGGCAATTCTCATTTCTCCCAATGAAAAAATCCCAAAAGCTTTTTGACCAACCTGAAAACTTACATCTTTACGAATGAGAAAAACAATCAAAAGTCTACTTCTATTAGATAGTGTACTTTTTCCACCACTTTACACACTTTTCAGAACGAATGACCTTCTTTTCAGTCAACTGACGGGTTTGGAAGAGGACACAACACAATTTGAATCCACATATGATGCAGTCATTGGAAACTTAATCCCAAATCACAAGTCCCTTTTGCATCACGATGGCAGCTGGTTTTGGCATGCATCCTGCCAGAGTATATTCATGACCTCTAAAAAAATCAATGCATTGCACTTTAAAAATAACCTTTTCATTGTTAATGTTTTTGCAGAAGTATACCTGACATACAGAAAATGGCACAAGTCATCAGTACTCAATGAACTGTCACCCATATAACATCACTCAAGTCAAGAAACAGAACATTTCCAGCATCCCAGAAGCCCCTCCCAAGTAATACTGTATTACTTTTTAAACCAATCTTTAAAGAGCGTATTTAGAAGCATCCAACACATGCAGTTGTAACGTCATACTACTAGGAATAGTTACCAAAGATATGTTAAATGGCTTTGACTATGGATTCTGTGTCATGTGACCTATACAAGCACGTGGAATGGTGTTTTTGAGGACATTTCAGGCTAATGAGTCTTGCTCAAACAGTAAAAATAATTAGCATTTATTGAGCATTTACAGTGTGCCAGATACATAGTGCTTTACATATATTAAATAATTTAATCCTTAGCCTCACTTTATAGATGAGAAAACTGAGGCACAGACAAGTTAAGTAACTTTCCAAAGCTACTCAGCTTGAAAATGGTAGTCTGGCTTAAGAGTCCACAAGCCTAGTCATCATACCATACTGCTCTATCCAGTGGTTTGTTGTTCAAAATAAAGTAAATGAGAGCCAACCCTGTAATATAAGAGATTTTGTAAGGACTAAAATATAAGGTTACTCCCTCTTTCCTGAGGGATGATTTTGGAAAAACAAAAAGCAAAAATCTCACCAGATAGTCAAGCTTATATGGTATTTGCAGATGATTCCCGAATACAGTAGACTCTCCATTACCTGGAACTCAAGCAATTGACAAAATCTCAAGCAACTGACAAAAGTTTTTTGCCAGTTGCTTGAGTTTCGGTTACTGGATAGTCTACTTACATTTATCCAGCATCTGCCAATCTCTATGGTGCCAGTTAACTGAGAGTCTACTGTATTTATGTCCATCCCAGACTGCTCTTCTAAGCTGCAGACTTACCTACTTTAACAGGCACTTCACAGTCAGCAGCCCAAATGGAAAGTCATCATCTTTCTAGATCACCCCATACAGGCTATTCCTGCTCCTTTTGCCTAGTACAGTGAACAGTCACCACTATCCACCCTGATACCCAAGCCAGAAACCTGAAAGCTACCAAGGACTCCAGCCTCTCTTTCAAAATCACACTCCCTTCTGCTTTAACTGAAACTATGTTCTATCTCCCCCGACGTTCTTGATTTCTTTGTACCGTCTGAATAAGACTCAAATCCAGAATACCTTTGGACTCAAGAGCCTTCTCACAGTAATAAAGAAAGAAGGGGTGGGGTCAAAACCCCTCTAGTTCTTTAATACTCTCTTCCTGATTTCAGTTCCCATGTTCTCTACTTTGGCTCCTCAAGCTCCTTCCACCTCCTGCCCAGTTTCATCTCACTTTCTTTATGTGAGCATACAGAGTTAGATCACCACCCTAAATCTCTTTGTTCCGATCTCTAGCCTCAAATTTAGGGTGAAAGAGGAAGTGAGGGAAACAGAACTAGGTAATAGGAGGGAGAAGGGATAGATCATGGGATAAACAGGAGTGATTAGGAGGAGGGAATGGAGAAATTAAGCTGAAAGAAGAGGGCAGGGGAGAATCACAGGGACAAGAGGAATGACAAGGGAATGGGGAGAAGATGGAAGGAGACGGTAACGATGAGGGAGCAACAGGGAGAAGGGTTGAGGAGAAAAAGATGAAACGAAGAGATGGGAAGAATGGGGTGGAGGCAAGGAAGGGAGAAGGCATGAGAGAAGGGTTGGGAACTTGAAGGACCGAGAAATGGGGGGTGGAGAGCAAAGCATCGGGAGAAGGGGTAAGAAGAAGCGGATGAGAAAGGGAGAGATGGAGAGAGAGGGAGAACAGGACAGTGGGGGAGAAGAGGGGACGCAAAGGGAAGGGGGCGGTGGAAAAGAAGATGGAAAAGGAAGACGAGAAGAAGGGGACGAGCAAAGAGGACGGGGGCGCAGTGACCCGGAGACGTGGGGCCGGATCCGGCGCCGGGGACGGGCCGGGAAGTCGAGGGGCGGTGGAGGCCGGGCGGGCGCTGGGGGTGGGGGCGGGGGCTCAGCGGGCGGAGGGGCGGGGGCTCGGGTTACCGCGCGGAGGGCGGGGGGAGGGAGGAGGGGAGGGAGGGGGCGCGGGGCCGCGGCGGCAGCAAAGCTCGCATCCTCCGTGGGGAGGCTGTGGAGGAGGCGGCGCCCCGGCGGTAGTGGCGGCGGACGGACCGACCGACGGCGAAGGACGCGCCGACGGACGGACGGCTGCCCGCAGCTGATCGTGGGCCGGGAGACAGCGGCGGTGGACGATGCGTGGCTCCAGGCCCCGCGCGGGCGGGCGCTGCCCAGGGGGCTGACCGCGGCCAGACGGCGCCCCAAGACCTGACGAGGGAGCCCGCGCCGCGCGGAGGTCAGTGCCCGCGGCCGCCCGGCCCGTCCGGCCGCGCCCCCCCTCCCGCCCACCGGCCTGTCCGGGGCGGCGGCAGCGGTGGAGCCGGGGGCTTTGTTCTGAGCCGGAGACAATGGGGGAGGGTGGGGGGTTGGGCCTGCGGGACGAGGGAGAGCGTGAACGTGAGCGCGGGGGGCAGGGCCTGAGGGTCTTTGTGTGCGTGTGTCATCCAGGCGGCTGGGTGTGTGATGGCGTGAGACTGCAGCGGGTGCGGGGCGCGGGCAACGTCTGTGTGCGCTACTCCGAGTGTGAGTGCATGGGCTGCGGGGGAGTCAGTGCGTGTCACTAGTAGGCAGTGTGCCCATGTGTGTCTGCTGGCCGTGTGTCTATGTGCGTGTCACTCCGAGGGTGTGTGGGTTGGAATGAGTGTGTGCCATGGTGAGGGAGTCCTTGTGATGGAAAGAGAGAGAGAGAAATAGAAGAGGGGGAGAGGGAGGGAGAGGAAGAGAGTATGTGTTTGTGTGTTGCCTGCCTCTGAAGGAGCCATGTGTCAGAATGTGGAGGATGGGTGAGTGACAAGAGACAAACTGAGAGACAAAGAAACAGAGAGGGGAGAAGTAAACAGAAGCAGAGGAGAGATAGGAGAAGCCTGAAGTGGAGGCAGGTCACCCCAGATGGGTGTTTTGAGTTTGTATCTAGGACACCTCCATCAGAATCCTGTGCAGGGGACAGAGGGAAGTCACCACAGGCCTGGTTCCACGTGGAGGGGGTGGGGACAGGGAGGTTTAGAAGCACAATGAACTCAGTGTGGCTTGGGCTGGGCCTGCAGCCACAGGGTCATAGGCCAGAAAAATATTGTTGCTTATGTCAACTCCTCAAATACCCATAGGGGACACAGTCACAGCTTTATTCGCTCCACAGGGGATGCAGTCCCAGGCAGCACATCTGCACAAGAGATGCCTTCAAGGCATCACAGACTCCCAGACAGCACCTTCAGTGCCAACCACACCTACAAAAGATGCTCTTAGGACAACACCTATCCATAGTGTCATTGTCAAGGCCAACACACACCGTGAGACGCACTGTCACAGCCATGCACATCCACTGGAAACACTGTCACAGCCAGCCCATCATCTGCGATTCTAGGTTATACTTCATCAGAGCTGCCCGTGCATAGGAGGTATCCTAGAGACCAGACACGAACAGGAGGCTGTGTTGTAATCACCCTTACCACACACTTGCTTGTACAACCCATAGGAGACATACTTTTAGGTGACATGCTAATTGAGCTGTCCTAGCTGTTAAATAAACTCCCATTAACTTATTATGCTCAAACCATTACTCCTCATCCATAGACTGACCATGCTTACCCACTTGTTCCCTGAAAACTTAGGACCTGGAACAGTCTTCCCTGTACTTATGGTTCTATGTGGCCCTCCAAAACCCCAGCCTCAGTTTCTTGAGTTCCTTAGCTCCTGTTAACTTCTTCTCCCTTCCCAGGACAACTCTGTAGAACTGGTTGGTCCATCTCTAAAATTTCTGCACTCCATTCTCTACCCAAAGCCTCCTATAGTTCTTCCAGCTCTCAGATGCCCTTACTTCCATTACACTTACTCTGCTAATTACTTCATAATGACTTCTTGCCTTTGACTCTGCTTTCTCCTAGTCTGCCTCTTCCTGGTTTTGTGCTCTCCTTCCAGTTTACATGTTCCAGACCATCCCTGAAGCAATTCCTTGGCCATTCTTGGCCATTCTTGGTTACATTGTCCCTGAGCCCACTCATCCCACAAAGTTTTAACCTAGCTGTAATGAGCTCTCAACCACACCAAGTGATGCTTCTATAATTCATGCTTCTATAAATTCCACCCTCAACTGGGCCCTCCATAAATAAATAAATAGATGCTTTTTTTCTATTTTTGTTACATCCCTTAACCTCACACCCCTCACCCCTTTGATTTCAGCAGTTTAATTGTCAATCCACTGGTTCATTCATTCAGCAAACACACATTAAACACCTACTCTGTACCAGGCAGTGCAGTCAGTACTGGTATTACCTGGATGAACGAAGTAGACATGGTCCTTGCCTTTATGGAACATACAGGCTATGGGGTGAGTGCTGTAATGTGGCAACACATATCAGGGAAATCTAAGACACGGCAGGGAGGTGAGGCTTTCTGGAGGAAGTGGCATTTAAGTTTTAGATTGATGGATATGTAGGGAGACAAACAAAGATGAGGTAGAGTAGGTGGAGACTATTCCAAGCCAAGAAAGCAGCATGAGAAAGCCCATAGGAAGAAAGTGATACATATTTGAAGGATTAAAGCAATTCAGTGAGCCTGGCATTAATAGCATCATGTGAGGAGAGGAGAGAATCTGGGGGAGAGAGGTCAATGGAGAGTTAATTCTACTATGCAGTTCTGATAGATCATAAGAAAAAAAATTGTCCAACCCAAGAATAATGGAGTCACCAAATCATTTGAAGCTGTGGTATGATATGATCAGATTTGTTTTAGAAATACCATTCTGACAGCAGTGTGAAGACTGGAGGGAGGAGTCTGAAAAGAAGGAGGATAATTGTCTTTTGCTGGAACCCAGGAGGGAATCACCCCTGGTCTGAACTGAAGCAATGTCAGTACAGAGGGAGGAAGTAGATGGTTTTAAGAGTTCTTTAGGCAGCCCGGTCAACAGGGCTCAGTATAGAATGGATGTGGAGGTTGAGGAGATGGGAGAAGTCTACTCGAACACTGAGAAAATTAAGGCCATCCAGTTTGAATTACCTCAGCTTTCTGCTTCCTCCCTCAAATTTTATCTGCATCTTCAACCTTTTCTCCTTTCCTGTAATAATGAAGAGGCATCTCTTCTATTTAAGACCCTTCCTCCACCTGTGTTGTGGATCCCATTCCCCACTGGCCTCCAGCGGGACCTCCCATCACTAATCATTCTGTCTTACTCACATCTCTAGTTTCTCCCTTTATACCCATTCCTCCTGTGAGAACATGAAGAGCCTCCAATTTCTCCTACCTTGTTAATCCTGTAATACCTGATTAACTTACAGGCAACTCTCACTGTGCTACACTGCCACATATTGTGAGTGTCTTCTGCATGGAGCTGCCCCCACTTCCTCACTTCCCATGTCCTCCTGCCCCTCCAGTGTAACTGCTCTCTTAGGAGAAAGTGACCTCTCACCTGCCAAATTTAGGGCCTCTTTTCCAGAGTCCTCAACTGCTTGGCTTCTTGGCAGAGTCTGACATTGTTGATCATTCTTTTCTCTTTGAATCATTCTTGTCTTATGCCTTCTGAGCCACCATTTTATTCTATCAACATTTAATAAGCTCTCATGTGCCAACCACACTACTAGGTGATGGGAGTACTATGACAGAACATACTGTTCCTACCCTCAAGAAGTGTAAACCTCAGTAAGGGAGACAGGCTAATAACAGATGATTACAGTATGGTGGGATCTGTGCGTCTCTCTCCCAGAACTGGCTGTTCCTTCTCAGTCTGCTTTGGGGGCTTCATTGTGTGATCCCTGAATGTTACTGTTCCTTAGTGTTCTGAGTTGGACCTTCTTATCATCTCACTGTGTACACCCTCTGTGTAATCCATCTCATTCATTCTCAGAATTTTAGTTATCATCTATACAGGCTGCTGACTCCCAAGTATCTACCTCTTCCAGACCTCTCTTCTGACCTCTAGACCTTCAGATGTGCTTCCTACCTGATCTTTACTGTATAGTGCACAAGCTCCTTAACATGTCCAAACCTGAGCTTATCATTCCTTCCTCCCTGAAACCATCATCCCCACTCATTTATGAAGCTACACATCCAGGAATTCACTGTAGCCACACCCTTTTCTCCACATGCACTGTAACACAGAAAGTCATTGGAACCTGTTGGTTCTACCTCTTTCCCAGCTTTCTCTGATATTTCCCTTTTCTTAGTGGCCTGAGCTACTACCCTCACCTCACCATCTTCTCACATAAATTACTGAAAGAGCCTTCCAACTTGTCTCCCTAGACTTCTGTTCTCCCTCTTCTAATCCATTCTTTTCATTGCAGCAAGAGGGATCTATCTCCCTGAAGTACAAATGCCATTCCCTGCTCAGCATTCTTCAGTCTTTCTACTGTCTTGGGTGAACTCTCTTCTTTAACAGGCTTATGAGGTCTTCATGATCTGACTCCTCACAGCCTCATCGTTTCCCTAGCCGCCTCACATTGTGAATTCCAGCCATATTGAGTTTCTTGAAGTTCCCCAACAACACTGCATTCTTTCATGCCTCTGGCCCCTTTGCACGTACCTCTCCTCCCTAAAAGCCTCCACTTCCTTCTTCTCCTTGATAACCTCTTCCCATCCTCAGATCTAGTCCCAAACCCTGCCTTTCCTAACTGCACCAGGCAGGGTGGGGAATCCTCTTGTCTTACTGCTGTCATTGCCTCTTCCCAGTTCTTTCTCTTGGACTGGGCTGGACCTCATTGATGGCAAGATTGCATGTTAGTAATCTGCATGTACCCCAGGCCTCTCTAGATTCTGGGCAACAAACAAATGAATAAATAAGGCACTTCAGAGCACATCCCTCACCCTCATTTACTCTTCAGAAGACCGACACCTGGTCTCGGTTGCCAACACAGTTGTGACATTTTCACACATACCCATGTATCCCACTGTAGACATTTCTGCTCCCCTCCCCCAGAACTTATCCTTCCTCACCCTACTCTCTCATGCTCTCTCTTTCACTTTCACCTGGGCTTCTCTTTTTCTGGGTCCTCTTCCTCTCCCCTCTCTGTACTTTATTTCTTTAATTCAGTTATCAAATAGGTAAGGTGCCTACAGGGGTTCTTGGATGCAATGGAAGATGAGGAGCTGTGACCTGCCATCAGCCCACAAGACACTATGGTGCCTTGTCACCTGCTCCACTCCACCAGGCCCCCTTCTCTGCAGGTGCCATAGGCAGCTCTTTCCTCTAACACCCCTGTCACATACACCTGCTCCAAGCCCTCCAGCTCCTCCCAACATCAGCTTCCCAGATACTTGTGCTCTTGTCCTCTTCCCTCTACTGCGTATCAGTGGTAATGAAAGCAAGACTGGGCTTTCTGATGCCCTGGTATGAAAAGCAAAAGTCCCTCCCAGGGCTTCATACTGTTGGGTCCCATCTTTTTCCTGGCTTCCCGCTGCCCGCCCCTTCCTTCCAGTGTCCATGGTTCCTGGGTAGACATTTTCAGCCACTGCCACGTGGGAGGGGCTTCTCAGTTCTTGTGTACGTTGGTGAAAGGGCACTTCCCAGTGGTCCACCTGGAACCCCCAAGCCTGAGTCAGGAAGCCCCTCTGTGTTCTGCTTAGCATACTGGAATCTCTTTATGTTTCTTTATCTAAGCTGCTTAAAAGAAGGACCTATTGTCTCTCAGGGCCTAGAACAACCTCCAATAAGGTTGATGAGGAAGAGGGAAGGGGATGGGGGTAATACCTCAGACCTTCCAACTACACCATCTGCCATACAGGTGACCTTAACTTCTCTGCGCTCCCCTTTCCTCAGGTGAAAATGGAGATATTATAACATGAAGAGAGTTGTTTTGAGGATTCAGAAAGAAAACAACTATTAAGTACTCAACTCTCAACTTAATTTTATTTCCACTGTCTTAATTTGTCTCTGATGCTCACCTGCCCCTCAGCCTCTCACTTCTCCAGCTTCTTCCCTCTTAACATCTCAGGGTTGCTATATCTCCAACTTGTCTGCTAGCTCCAACCTCACTGGCCTTCTCTGCAGCCTGGACCTCGATTGTCAGAGTCAGACCTTAGGACCAGGCTTGCTGCCCATCACCACCACCCCTAGTTCCCTCTCCCTGTCCAGGTCTCCCTACCTGTGAACACTACAAAGGCAGAGATCCATCTCCAAATTACTGCTCTTTCTCTACTGCCTGATATGATGTTTGGTACGTGGTAGATATCTGTTGAAAAAATTTATTAATGACATTTCACAGGCATGCCCTGGGCCTGCCTCTCCCCACTTTTTTCTTTGTCACCTGGAAACTTCCAAGTATTCTCTGGTCCCTTCCCTGTGTCGTCACATGACTCCATGCCCACCTGATCCTCTACCTGGACTGACGATGACCTCATCACTGATGTTCTCCTTGAACCGACCCTGTGCACACTGCTAGAATTACTCTCCTAAAGCAGAACTCTGCTCATTCTCCTTCCCTGTTCTGTCACCTGGCCAGTGACATGACCCTTTATTAGGGCATTCCAAGCCTTCAAGCAGGGAAGCAACATAGTCTAATAGAACACCTGAGCTTTCGAGTCTGTCACAGGTGAGTTCCAAATGTTTCTCTGCTACCTGCTCTGAGTCTGAGTTTCCTCATCTGCGAAATAACACTTTTCTAAGGTTATTGTGTATGTTTGACACACAACAATAGCAGCTAATATGTATTCAGCCTCCACTGTATGCCAGACACTATACTAAATTTTTTGTGGCATTCTTTAATTTAACTCATATCAACCATATAAAGTAGGCACTTTTAATTCCCCCTTTACGGAAGAAACTGCGGGCTTGATAGGGTAAGCAGCTTGCCCAGGGTCATGCTGTAAGTGGTAGAGTCAAAATTTGAACTCAAGTTTTCCTGACAGCGGAGTCCACCTTCTTAACCACTGTAATAATTGGTGGTGCTTGCACACTTACCAAACACCAGACAGTGTTCAAACTGCAAATACAGTCCTTATTTTATAAATGAGGAAATGGAAATGTTACCGGAAAACGGGAGCCTCCTTGGTGCTGTGTCCAAGTTCTTGGCATCCCAAAGAATTGAGGGAGACACCGAGGTACAAAGATGAAAGAAAAGTTTATCGGAAGGAAAAGTAGAGAAGGTACACTTCTGAGAGGTGGAAGTGGACCTTGAGCAAGAAGAGGTGGCTCAAAGGGCAGATTACAAGGGGCTGAGCAGTTTTTATTGCCTTTCCTTGGGAGGTAACACCTTTTTGGGTGCGGGGTCTTTTGATTGGCAGTTTATTCCATCACTTTTTAAGCTATCATTCTCTTCTGTCTCCTCCTATGATTGCTTAATCTGAGGTGGAGTCTCCTCAGAACAAGGTGGTAACCACCCTGACAATGCAGGCTCTATGGGAGGGGTCCCGAGATCCCCCTATTCTAGCTGCCTACTATCCTTCAGAGACATGACCCCCTTAAATCTCTATGGGAAGCTGAGAGGCTAAAGGTCTCTTCTTCGTATCTACTTCTTGCTAAGTGTGGGTATTGTCCCTGCCTATTGGGGAGTCACAGAGCTCTCACCCTAATTAGGCTAAAAAGAAGGAAGTGTCTCAGGACTCATCCAGAAAGCCTCATTCAGTTCTTCAAACGAGGTAGATTGGAATTCTTGCTAGGTTATAAGCCTTTCCCCAGTAGTCCCTAGACCAGGAAAGATAGATTTAATTAATACCATTAAAAGTATTAGTTTGTAAAACAGACCCCAGAACCATGGACAAAGGGTGCTAGCCCCTCAGGGTCTGTGGCCCACCCTCTGGCTTAATCAACTAATACAATGGGCAGGGGATTTTCCAGTCTAAATCCCATTTTGCCTTTATTAGAAAGAGTGATTAAACTAGAAACTGAAAAGACAACGTAAGAGTTAAGAAGTGAGGGTTTAAAGGTGTTTTTTCCCTCTATCAGAAGCACTGAGAAAATAAGTGGCTTGCCCAGGGTCACACAGCTAGTAAACGTGAAGCTGGACAGAAATCCAGTTAGTCTGCCCCAGAGTCCACATCTTTACCTCTATCATGTCCTGCCTCACTATGATACATTTCCTTCTTATTGTACAAGTGCACCAAGTGTGCATTGATGAGTGAGTCTATGCTGACGTTTGGTCTATGGCTAGTTGTTAGTCAGTTCATTCTCATTTCCATTGCAGGAGGGTTGCACCCTTATAGCTCTCCAAAGACTGTTCTCCTGAAGATCTCTACTGAACTCCTTCCTGCTGAAGTCAGTGGCCACTTCTCAGCGCTCATCTTAACTCTGCAGCACTGGATGCTGTCAATCCCTCCCTTTTTTTTTTTTTTTTTTTTGGTAAAGATTTATTTTATTGTTTTCTTGACAGAGAGAGTGGGGAGGGCCCAGAGTAGTCTCCATAGTTGTACGTCATCAGTTTTTTGACACACAGGTGTGTGTGGGGCTGTGTGTGGGGCTGTGCAGGGCAGGAACTGCACTGGGTGCCTCCGGGATGCATGCTCCCTTGAACCAGGGGCTGAACAGGGTGGGGGTGGAGCAAGAGTCAAACTGGGGGCCTCCCGCATGGGAAGCACACCCCAGTTCAGCATATGGGTCTGCACGGGCCAGGGCCAGGATTCAATCCTTGGTCCCCAGGACTTTAAAGCGAGCTCTTAACGCGCTGAGCCATCCTGGTTTCCCGACCTCTCCCTTCTTGTTGAAGTGTTTCCTCCCTTAACTTCTGTGATTCTGCCTCGTTCTCCTCCAAAAAGAATCAAGGTCTCCACAGTCTGTGCCTTTAATATGACTGTTCCCCCAAGGTTCTGTTCTAGACTCCCTTACACATCCTATTTGATGGTCCTCACACCCATGGCTTTTGGTTACCCCTTGATTTGTCCAAATCCATATCTCCAACCCAAACTCTCTCCTGGGTTCCAGCTCCAACTGTGCCTGGGACATCTTCACATGGGGGTCCCAACAGACACCTGAAAGATGGCTTCTGTGTGGCTTCCTAATGGCAGCATTTTAATAAGCAGGCCAGAAGCCTGGGACTCCCTCAGGAGTGCTTCTGTTCCTTCACCCTCCTGAAGAGTCACTAGCTAAATCTGGTCAGCTTTACCTCCTTGCATCTCTCTTCTGTGTCCTGCCAGTCCCACTGCTTCCGACCTGAGCCGTTACAGACACCTCACGCCTGTCTCCTCCTACAAGCTTTCTTCAGGCCTGCCTTGGCTCCCCTCAGTTCCCTGTCATTTCTTTCCCTCTTCATCTTTCCCTTCTCCCCGAATCCCTGGCAGGATGGAGTGCATAGCCCTGGGATCAAACTGAGACTGTGTTAACTCAGGAAAGTTGTTTCTCT
The DNA here is from genome assembly GCA_004027555.1 of Craseonycteris thonglongyai. Lineage (NCBI taxonomy): Eukaryota > Metazoa > Chordata > Mammalia > Chiroptera > Craseonycteridae > Craseonycteris > Craseonycteris thonglongyai. The sequence goes on from PVKE010031300.1 coordinate 13,938, forward strand.
GAGCGTCAATTTCCTCAATGGGAGGTGGGCCACCTTCCTCACAGGGTTGTTATGATGATTAAATGAGATACGGTCTGTGAATTGCCTGGCAAAGGGCCCAGCATACTATAAGCGTTCAGAAAATAGACATTCCTTCTGCCTCCTCTGCTCACATCCGTCTCCAGCCTCTCCCTGAGATGCCTCCTGGGAACCAGGCCTTATGAGAGACAGAGCCAGGCTCCAGGTACTGCCCTGGCCACTGTCCCATGGGTTGTCCCAAGGTTAGCCCGGGAAGCCATTTTGTCAGCCTTTTCCTTCCTCAGCCTCTCCCCCTCCCCTCTGCCAGACCCCCACACCAGGCTCCAGCCTCTATCTACTTCCCCACCCCACCTCTCCTCCAGACTAGCTGTTCGGTATCTGACTTAACCTCCCGTTCTGCATTAACTCCACTCACTCTTTCCTCTGCCATACATGCTCACTACCCCTCAGTTTTGCTCTCTGTCATCCATGCACCAGAACTCTTTCGCCTCTCCTTTATGCTTCGCCCTGTATCTCCACCTCCTTTTGTTCACTGTGGTGACCCTTTTCTTCCTCCACTTCTGTGCCCATCTGCCTTTCCTAGCCCCCCTCCTCACCCTGTTTTCTTTCTGGTGCCTGCCCCTCCCTGGCCCTGGGACAGGAAGTTGAGGCATAAGGCCTGGGCAGTGCCAGCAACCCCAGCCTTCCCAGCCTACTTCCCCTTCTGTACCTTTGGCCACTCCTCTGCTTCCTCCTGGATTCCCCCACCCTGCTTCCCTTACGATCCTCCTCCTCCTCCCAACCCACCTCTCTCCTTCCTTTCCCATGTTCCCCCTGCTCCCAGGTCCTACAGACACACAGGGTGTGTGGGGGGTGGGGGTGGGGGGGGAATGGATTGACATCACATTGCAGGCCCCAATGAACAGTCTTGCCCCTCCCCCTCCTAACGAGAACCAGCTGTGATTCCAGAGGCCCAGATGTAGGGCTAGAGGGGAAGAGCAGGATGGAGCCAGAGGACAGAGTAACCAGGCTTGGACAGAGAGAGGGCACGTAACAAGGCAGCACTGGGTGAGAGAAGAGGTGAGAGCTGGGGAAGAAGACAGATCTCAGCAGGAGGCAGAACAGATTGGGAAAAGAGACAAAATGGATGGTTTAGGCTAGATCTGGGGGAAGGAATGGGACAAACCTGGACAAGGAGAGGGACAAGGAGGAGGGGCAAGTCATGGGGAGGAAGCAGTGAGGAACACTGGACACATGGGGCAGATGGTGCTGAGAGGAGAGTTGGAGAGAGGATGAGACGGTCTCAGGAGAGAGTCTGGAGTTCGAGTTTGGAACTGGGAGCTCTGGAACAGGAAGTGATGAGGCACAGTCCAGACAGAGGCCCCAGGGACCCAGAGGTCACAGCTGCAGCCACAGAGCTGACCACGAGTGCCCTGGCAGCATGTGTGAGAGCATGCCTGTGTGTGGATGGCTCTGCAAGTGTATGTGTGTGTGTCTGTGAGCGTGTGCATGTGTGAAAGTGGGTCAAGTCTGTGTGGGGGGAGGGTAGGTGTGGGGGAGTGTACCAGTGTGTATGTGTGGAGGGGGGTATCTTTGAATGTACCTGTCCATGTGAAGCCTGTGAGAAAGTGTCTTTCTCTGTGTAAGTGTCTGTGTGTGTTTGTTTATATTATGCCTGCATATGTGTGGAGGAGGAGTGGTGTCCATGTGAATGAATTTGCCCATCTGTGTGTGTAAAAACACATTTCTCTGTATCTGTGAGAAGGGGTATCTGTGTATGAGCTATGAGCACTGGCTGTGTGTGTTAAAGTAGCCTCTCCATGTATGTATGAGTTTGTGTTAAGTGTGCTTGTCTGCATGTGAGTCGTGAATGGGGGAGGGTCTGACTTTATGAGTATATACCTTCGTCTGTCCACTGTGAGAATGTGTTAGGGGAGTTTGCACTGGGTGATGAGGAGGGTACTGACGTATACACATGTTGGGAAAAGGGACATCTGCCTGGGTCAGAATCCCTCCTCTTTAAGGCGAATCATTCACCTGAGCTTTTGTCTCATACCATTTATACATCCTTTTATTAAAAAAAATGTATTGATCATCTACTATGTGCCATGCTCTGTGTTATACACAAAGCCGAATAAGTTACAATCTTGGCCTTCAAACAGTTGACATTCTGTCTCCAGGTGGACACATAGGGAGTTATAACACAGTGTAAGAAGTGCGTTGACCTCAAGTGTTCACTTTTTCTCTCCCCAGCAACTCTTACCTGATCTCTCTCCTGACTAACTGAACAGGACCAACTCTTACCCCCTTGATGTTTAAATCAGACTCTAGTCCTAGCTCCCTGACCTGGGCCCCTGGGCCATCCCTTTACACTCAGTCTCTCCCATCTTTGACACAGGCCTGTATTCACTCTATTTTCTTTAATTTTTTATTTTGACACAGAGAGAAGGGGGAGGGCCCAGAACAGTCTCCATAGTTCTACATCACTAGTTTTCGACATAGTTTCATTCCATAGGTGGGCACAAATGAGGGTTGGAACTGTAAGACAGGGGTCAGAAACTCTGCTCCCTTAGGGAGACAGAAAACCCTAAAGCAGAGCAAATCTAAAGATGCAAGGACACATTTCTATAGCCACGGGAAGACCATGGTGCCTCAGGGGCACTGGCTCACGTATGAGTATGTCATCTGAGTTGTCATGTCCGTGGATGTCTTGCTCTGTGTCGGCATCTGAGTGTGGTGCTGTGCAATTCTGAGGCTCTGACCATTCAGTCAGCACTCATTGCCTGCTCATGCGCTATCTCTACTAAATGCTGGAGAGCCAGAGACGAAGACCCTCAAGTTGCTGCGCTTAAGGAGCCTCCAATTCAATGCAGGGGGGCAGGCACATGAACAAATCAGGGCTGTTGTGCAATTTATTGTCAGTGTGCACCAAGTCAGTGGGAGCCCAATAAAGGGTTCAGTAGGCTCTGCGGGAGGGTGAGGGAGATGTTATACAAAATACTACAGAAGACAGGACATTTGAAGTGGCTCTTGCAGTCTGAGGAGGAGATGGACCCTTGGAGAGGATTTATAGAGCATGTCTCAGAATGAGAGAATAGTGCATATAAGGCAAGGAGTGGGAAGGAACATGGTAATGGGTTTCGCACTGAAATGCAGGATATGGTAAAAAAAGTAAAGGTAGGGTACACTGGACAGGTTGGCAGGACTCAGATCAGGAAGATATATTAAGAGGTTTGGACTTTGTCGTATGGGCCAGAAATTCTACACTACGTGTCCATGAAGCCCTTGAAACTGCAAACACAGTTTGTGTATTTGTGTATCTGCATTATTTTTTCCCTAGAGGGGCAACAGTCTTCTGCTGTTTAGTAATGAGGAACCAGTGGAATGGTTTGATGAGAGCTACCATATTTTTCCGTGTGTAAGAAAACCCTGTGTTTTTAACCCAACATTAAAAAATCAGTGCAAGGAAAAATACAGTTTGTGGATAGTTAAGGATCAGCTGGTCTAAGCCAGAAGGCTGGGGGACCACTAAGGAGCTATTTCAAGAATCAGAAGGAGAGATGACAAAGCTCTAAGATAGCAGCAGTGGGAAAAGAGAGGAAAGGGCAGACTTGAGGCACGTCTAGTTGAGATGGTTAGGTTTGGATAACTAATTAGAAATCAGAACAAAGGAAAGCAGAAAAGCGAGGCGAGCTTGTGGATTCCCAGCTTGGACACCTGAGTGAGAGGCAGCGCTATTCCCCGGAAAGGGGACGGAGGGAAAAAGTAGGCTTGAGGTTGAGGGTATGTTGCGAAGGAAGTCCAGGATATGGTGGACGTGTGTCTCCAGAGTGCTCCAGAGCTGGAAATGGAGATTGAAAAGCCATCAGCAAATCGATAGTACATAAAAAATGATTGACAAATTTGAAGTGAAGGCATAGGAAGGGATAAGATCACCCAGTCAGAGTGTGGAGAGTAGGGAAGACGTGCCAGAACTGAATCCTGAAGAGGACCAATTTTAAAGGAGGGGCAGAGGAAAATCTTGCACAGGAGATTGAGGAGTGGACAGAGAAGTACAATGGAAGCAAGAGGTGAGTGTCACCATGTGAATCCAAGATAAGTAGGCTTCAAGAAGCCAGTGATCAGAAATCCAGTGTTCCAGAAAGATATAGTAAGAGGAGGATTTAAAAAAGTATCCATTAGCTGTAGAGCACAGAGATGGTTGGAAGCTTAGTGAAAGCAGTGTCTTAGGAGAGGAAGCCTCACTTCATAGAGGGTGCAGGGTGTGAGAAGTGAGAAGCTGGAGGAAATGAATCACCCTTTCAGAGAGGGCAACTTCACTGGTTCTGCTCTTGCTTAGTCATTAAATGCATGCATGAAGCTTTAGGCCTCCTCCTTGAACTTCAGCATTTGAAACCCTGGCCCCCCTTAGCCTCACAGGCACGTCACCTCTCTGGTTTTCTGCATATCTCTCTCTGGCCAGTTAACGACACCTTTTTACAGCTGATGGTTCAGGCCAGAAATCTGCCCGTCATTCTTAATTTTTATTTATTTATTTTATTTTTTGACAGACAGAGAGACAGAGAGAACTGAACTGGGGGAACTTCCCAGTTCAGCATGTGGGTCCGCCTGGGCCAGAGCCGGGATTCGATCCTCAGTCGTCGGGGCTTCAAAGCGAGCACTTAACCTGCTGAGCCATCCCGGCTTTCCCTGCCCGTCATTCTTGACTTGTCTCACTCCCTCGTCCTCTGCCTTCTGGGCAGCCATTAAGCCTATCCATTCTAACTCCTAAACTTCCTGCATACCTAACCACTTCTGTTGTTTCCATGCTAACACTAATCGAAGTTACCATCACAGCAGTGCCATTGCCTGCACACCCAGCGTGTGTTATAAGGGCTGTCCTAGGATAGCCATCCTATCTTCATGCCCCTGGTTTCCCAAAGGCAGTGATCGTGTCTTCACAAAATGTAAGTCATATCTTGGCACCCCTTCTGAAAATATTTTCATGGCTTCCATCTGCTTTTAGGATAAAGTCAAAATCATTGATAAGGCTTCCAAGTCTATGCCCCATTTCATACTGTTGCCCATAGCACTCTCCACCTCACACACATTGTCATAACCACCCCCAAACACTCTTAGCGTTTCTTTTTTTTTTTTTTTTTTTTTTTTTTTTTTTTTTTTTTTTTTTTTTTTTTTTTTTTT